>CM040397.1:2544593-2602093 GCA_022702515.1 Ilyophis sp. 1 JC-2022
AAATAAAATAAGAAATGGTTTTAATATAACCATAATAATAGATGTTATAGGGTGCTTTTGAAGATATCAGTAATTCACAGTGAAGAGTGTGTGTGTGTGTGTGTGTGTGGGTGTATGTGGGTGTGGGTGTGGGTGTGTGTGTGTGTGGGTGTGTGTGTGTGTGTGTGTGTGTGTGTGTGTGTGTGTGTGTGGGTGTGTGTGGGTGTGGGTGTGGGTGTGTGTGTGTGTGTGTGTGTGGGTGTGTGTGGGTGTGGGTGTGGGTGTGTGTGTGTGTGGGTGTGTGTGTGTGTGTGTGTGTTGGTGTGGGTGTGTGTGTGTGTGTGTGGGTGTGTGTGTGTGTGTGGGTGTGTGTGTGTGTGGGTGGACAGACAGGCACCCCCCATGTGTATCTCCCACCTGGATGAAGCACTGTGGCAGTTTTGAGTCCCCACACATCAGGAGGTTGTAAAGCATGAGGAGGTGGCCAGGATAGGAATGCCAGTTTGAGAATTTTGACAGAATTCTAGGGAACCCCCTACGCTTTGAGATAAGAGCCATGGGATGATTAATTACCGTAAAAAGCCTGAATCTAAGTTTAATCTTCTACAGAGTCCCCTCACTGCACTGATGCATTAAGTCAGTGTTCCGCAACCCTGTTCCTGGAGATCTACCGTCCAGTCACATCCACACACACACACACATCCACACACACACACACACACACATCCACACACACACACACACACACACACACACACACACACACACACACACACACACACACACTACTGAGATCCAGTAGGTTTTCATTCCAACACCTGATTCTACTAAGCAGAAGCTCAATGAGATCTCTTGCTGTTGAATGAGGTGTGTCTTCTTAGGGATGGAGTGAGCAGGGTTGGGGGTCCACAGCATTAAGGCTTGCAGGGTACAGAGAGAAGACAGCCCCCTACTGGCCCTCCAACACCACATCCAGCACTAAAAAAGGACCCGTTTACACCAGGGGCCACATGTATAAACAGTGCTGGGGCCACATGTATAAACAGTGCTGGGGCCACATGTATAAACAGTGCTGGGGCCACATGTATAAACAGAGCTGAGCAGAAAAATGCCCTCAGAAAGCAGCGTAAGCGAGTTTCCATGCAGAAATTCAGATGTATAATATAACACGTGCTGTGAGAATCTGCGTACCTCAGCACACGATGGACACCATGCGTACGCAATGTTTGGAGTCAGTGTGATATGAACACCGTACGTACGCAATGTTTGGAGTCAGTGTGATATGAACACCATACGTACGCAATGTTTGGAGTCAGTGTGATATGAACACCATACGTACGCAATGTTTGGAGTCAGTGTGATATGAACACCGTACGTACGCAATGTTTGGAGTCAGTGTGATATGAACACCATACGTACGCAATGTTTGGAGTCAGTGTGATATGAACACCATACGTATGCAATGTTTGGAGTCAGTGTGATATGAACACCATACGTACGCAATGTTTGGAGTCAGTGTGATATGAACACCATACGTACGGAATGTTTGGAGTCAGTGTGATATGAACACCATACGTACGTAATGTTTGGAGTCAGTGTGATATGAACACCATACGTACGCAATGTTTGGAGTCAGTGTGATATGAACGCCATACGTACGCAATGTTTGGAGTCAGTGTAATATGAACACCTTACGTACGCAATGTTTGGAGTCAGTGTAATATGAACACCTTACGTACGCAATGTTTGGAGTCAGTGTGATATGGCGAAAGCGTGACAGAAAAGCAAAGGTAGAAAATGCAAAAAAGGTTCTTTAAGCAGATTTCTGACTTTCACCCTGAGCGTTTTATTACGCATTCTTTTACTCAGAGTTTTATACATGGTAAATGGTAAATGGACTGCACTTATATAGCGCCTTTATCCAAAGCGCTTTACAATGGCCTCTCACTCACCCATTCACACACAGATTCACACACCAATGGCGGCAGCTGCCATGCAAGGTGCTAGCCTGCTCATTGGGAGCAATTTGGGGTTCAGTGTCTTGTCCAAGGACACTTCGACATGTGGACAGAAGGAGCCGGGGATTGAACCGCCAACCCTGCGATCAGCGGACGCCCCGCTCTACCTCCTGAGCCACAGCCGCCCCATGGTATATGGTCGTTTTATGCAACTTGCATCTAGATTGTATCTGGATAAGGTTTACCCACATTGCATTTAAAATTGGTTTTGGTTGTCAAAAGCATCTTGGAGAGACGGATGTATAAGATCTTTTTTTGAATGCGTCTCAGACCACCTCCTGAAGTGGTTTAGGCGATCGGATTTGAATCTGTTTCTAATGCGTCTTGGGTGCATTTTACACATTTTTATGTGAATAATCCAAATCCGGATATAATCTGTATGGTCAAGACGCATGAAACAACTAGGTGTAAACGGGGTGTTCATCTTCCTCAATGTCCCCTAGCCCTACCCGAAGCCCAGTCCTGCTTAGCTTCAGTACTAACCAAGCCCAGCCCTGCTTAGCTTCAGTACTAACCAAGCCCAGTCCTGCTTAGCTTCAGTACTAACCAAGCCCAGCCCTGCTTAGTTTCAGTACTAACCAAGCCCAGCCCTGCTTAGTTTCAGTACTAACCAAGCCCAGCCCTGCTTAGCTTCAGTACTAACCAAGCCCAGCCTGCTTAGCTTCAGTACTAACCAAGCCCAGCCCTGCTTAGCTTCAGTACTAACCAAGCCCAGCCCTGCTTAGCTTCAGTACTAACTAAGCCCAGTCCTGCTTAGCTTCAGTACTAACCAAGCCCAGCCTGCTTAGCTTCAGTACTAACCAAGCCCAGTCCTGCTTAGCTTCAGTACTAACCAAGCCCAGCCCTGCTTAGCTTCAGTACTAAACAAGCCCAGCCTGCTTAGCTTCAGTACTAACCAAGCCCAGTCCTGCTTAGCTTCAGCACTAACCAAGCCCAGCCCTGCTTAGCTTCAGTACTAACCAAACCCAGCCCTGCTTAGCTTCAGTACTAACCAAACCCAGCCCTGCTTAGCTTCAGTACTAACCAAGCCCAGCCCTGCTTAACTTCAGTACTAACCAAGCCCAGCCCTGCTTAGCTTCAGTACTAACCAAGCCCAGCCCTGCTTAGCTTCAGTACTAACCAAGCTCAACTCTGTTTAGCTTCAGTACTAACTAAGCCCAGCCCTGCTTAGTTTGCAGCCATTTGACAGGAGATATTATGGCCATTGGTTAAAAGGAAAGAAGCAGAAGTATTTTTTTCTGGAGAAAACTGTGCCTGTACACATGTCTAATCCTGCAGGCTGGAAACCGGCCAACCGCATAAGGGAAGCATTTGAGTCCATCTGTCGAGATAAACAGCTCTAGCTGAGTAGTGTTTCACGCTTACAGACGGAGCTGTCTGTCTGTATCTGTTCAAACCCAACCAGTTTTTGCCCTTCATTTTCCATCCGAAGGTCACTTTTTCCGCTAAGCTCATTTTCAGGATATCGCCGCTCAAACGATAAGCAGATCAGGTGTTTAAGATGGCTGTGAAACGGATCAGGCATTCCGTAGTGTTTATTCTTAGACTGTACGGGTCTGATCAGGGTTTGGTCTCACTGAGGATGACTCATTTGCTCTGGGGAGTTTAGGGGCGTACGGCCGCAGTGCCTCGGCTCGCCGTACCCACATACAAACTCCTAAATGATTTAACGGCGGAGTGGGGATCAGGTGGTACTCTGCTCGGTACTCCTATTAACCCAGAGGAACACAGTGTTAAGAACTCACAGCGGTACATGAGTTTCATTATTTACATAACTGGCTTATTTTTGTCTCACTCTTTGCAGCTCACAGCCACACAAACGCACGTGTACAGTCATAACATCATCAGAACATCAGTGTTAAATGCATTAATACAAAAGTGTGATTATTGCCAATGCACAGAAGGCCAATTTATAATCAATACATGTAAATTTGGCCAAACAAAACAACAATTACTATTGTAAACAGCGCAAAATAGTACTACGTAGCTACCCTGTCTTTAGGGAACTGCGCCTATAACATTATTATCTCAAAAGGAAACTACACCGATTAGTAAGCAACATATCCTCCTAAACAGATCGAGTTTCACTGTTATTATCATAGGCACTCATTATCGTCAGAGTTAATCTGGCGTCAGTATCGGTTTATATGACACATGGAAATGCACAGGAACTACAAAACAAACACCATGTTGAGTCTCTTATGCAGAATGAAGCCCAGCCGGTCCTTCAGGCTCTGTCTGTCTGTCTGTCTGTCCGTCACTGACCTGTTTCTCTACCTCCTGCATGTGTGACGTATTGATTTATCATCACAGTGAATGAAGCGGAACATGTGGCCACAACGCTCGCGCGGCATGGACACTTAACCGCAGTGCTCAGGGTTCGAGGGGGGTGGGGGGAGGATTTAGGACAGGCAGACGGGGTGGATGTGAGATGGAGGTTGTGGGGCTGTAGGGGGCTGCACCAGTCTGCTGACACATTTATAGGTGCAAACTTTTCACCCAACACACAAACTGATAAAAACATGAAGCGCTGAAGACCAAACTTGACTACGCTTGTGAAATTCAGACCAGGAGAAATGGCCCTGCTCCTCAGTCTACGGAGCCGAGGGGAGGGGGGAGGGGGGCATAGCAGCGATACGACAGGTTTACAAATATGACCGTTTTTTAAATTGGACAAATAAAAAAGCTTTACCTTTCTAGCTACAATTTATTTGGCAGATGCTGTCAGCTAAAGTGTATTTAACACAGTAAGCAAAGCCACTAAAGCTATACATGGGCCAAGTTATGACCATAAGAGCCACCACGTCTCTAGACCTGAAGGTTCACCTTTGCCAAATCTAGAGGTGTGAACTAAAACTAAAACATTTCTCTCTCTCACACACACACACACACACACACACACACACACACTTCCAGCATAATGAGTATGGCCTCATCCTTCAGATTCCAGATGAACATGAACTGGGCGCCAAAATTGGCTGCCTTGTCGAAGTGTCGGAGTGCACGGTGAGCGTGCCTGTTCTTGAATTCGCTAAACGCCTGCAGCTAATCTGCCGATGGGACCAACGGAATGTTGCTCAATCCCTGCTGCGTGAACATTGAGCCACTGGAGCGTTTAATGATCGCTCGTACCATCCTAGCCGTATCCTCTCTATATCGCAGCGTCCTGCTACTGTATGCAAATGGCAGTAGGTTGTGTAACGTTTCCCATGATGCAACTGTGCACCCACAGGATAGAAATAGACCTCGAAAAGGAGACACCGCTTCCTGTCTCCTCGCTGGTTCCGTTTTTTTGTTGTTGAGTATCTCAGTTGCATGGCAGGCTGGGTCATGTGACCTAAAGACTGTCTGTACCAGGCTGGGTCATGTGACCTAAAGACTGTCTGTACCAGGCTGGGTCATGTGACCTAAAGACTGTCTGTACCAGGCTGGGTCATGTGACCTAAAGACTGTCTGTACCAGGCTGGGTCATGTGACCTAAAGACTGTCTGTACCAGGCTGGATCATGTGACCTAAAGACTGTCTGTACCAGGCTGGATCATGTGACCTAGACACTGGCTGTAGCAGGCCGTGTGTACACACCCAGCTGTCTGTCTGTCTGTCTGTCTGTCTGTACACCCATCTGGCCTTGCTGCAGTAAAAGCGCTCCTGTGAACACCCCTGTCTCCCTGTATATCGATGCCAGTGCTGAGACTGTAAAACCTGCGTCAGACGCCATAGGCTGTTCAATCACTGACTCATATGAACCAATCAGAAGACAGTCTTCTCCGCAGTGGAACACTGTGGTTTGTTGATGCCACTGGCAATGAATGTATTTGTGTGTGTAAATATTTAAATGTAAGTTTCAGACTGTGCGTTCTGATTGGTGAGGTGGTGGAGCCCAGGGGCAGTGATTGGATAGAAATAAAATTAATTTTTCTGTTCTATGATAAAGGTGAAAGTTTTAATATTTTGAATACAAGCTTAGAAAAGAAAGCGTGTTATGTATGTGTGTGTGTGTGTGTGTGTGTGTGTGTGTGTGTGTGTGTGTATGTGTATGTGTGTGTGTGTGTGTGTGTGTGTGTGTGTGTGTGTGTGTGCAGGAGTGCACTGAGTGAACCTTGGCACAGCGGAGGTGCTGTTTGTAATCCCAGCAACAATGAACACTGAGCCACAGCTTCGGCCAGCCCTGAACACAAACCTCTAAACACAGACCCTGAGCACAGAGCCCTGAACACAAAGCTCTAAACACAGACCCTGAACACAGAGCCCTGAGCACAAAGCTCTAAACACAGACCCTGAACACAGAGCCCTGAACACAAAGCTCTAAACACAGACCCTGAACACAGAGCCCTGAACACAGAGCTCTAAACACAGACCCTGAACACAGAGCCCTGAACACAGAGCTCTAAACACAGACCCTGAACACAGAGCCCTGAGCACAAAGCTCTAAACACAGACCCTGAACACAGAGCCCTGAACACAAACCTCTAAACACAGACCCTGAACACAGAGCCCTGAGCACAAAGCTCTAAACACAGACCCTGAACACAGAGCCCTGAGCACAAAGCTCTAAACACAGACCCTGAACACAGAGCCCTGAACACAAAGCTCTAAACACAGACCCTGAACACAGAGCCCTGAACACAAAGCTCTAAACACAGACCCTGAACACAGAGCCCTGAGCACAAAGCTCTAAACACAGACCCTGAACACAGAGCCCTGAGCACAAAGCTCTAAACACAGACCCTGAACACAGAGCCCTGAACACAAAGCTCTAAACACAGACCCTGAACACAGAGCCCTGAACACAAAGCTCTAAACACAGACCCTGAACACAGAGCCCTGAGCACAAAGCTCTAAACACAGACCCTGAACACAGAGCCCTGAGCACAAAGCTCTAAACACAGACCCTGAACACAGAGCCCTGAACACAAAGCTCTAAACACAGACCCTGAACACAGAGCCCTGAACACAAAGCTCTAAACACAGACCCTGAACACAGAGCCCTGAACACAGAGCTCTAAACACAGACCCTGAACACAGAGCCCTGAACACAAAGCTCTAAACACAGACCCTGAACACAGAGCCCTGAACACAAAGCTCTAAACACAGACCCTGAACACAGAGCCCTGAACACAAAGCTCTAAACACAGACCCTGAACACAGAGCCCTGAGCACAAAGCTCTAAACACAGACCCTGAACACAGAGCCCTGAGCACAAAGCTCTAAACACAGACCCTGAACACAGAGCCCTGAACACAAAGCTCTAAAGCTCTAAACACAGACCCTGAACACACAGAGCTAAACACAAAGCTCCTGAAACACAGACCCTTAACTCAGTGCCCTGATAACAAAGCTCTAAACACAGACCCTGAACACAGAGCCCTGAACACAAAGCTCTAAACACAGACCCTGAACACAGAGCCCTGAACACAAAGCTCTAAACACAGACCCTGACCACAGAGCCTGAACACAGAGCCCTGAACACAAAGCTCTAAACACAGACCCTGAACACACCTGAAGCCTAAACAGAGCTAAACTAAACACAGACCCTGAACACAGAGCCCTGAACACAAAGCTCTAAACACAAACCTCTAACACCCCCCCACCCTGCGCTGTGCACACCCCCCCCTGAACACCCCCCTCCTGCCTCCACCCCCCCCCCCCCCCCCCCCCCCCCCCCCCCCCCCCCCCCCCCCCCCCCCCCCCCCCCCCCCCCCCCCCCCCCCCACCCCCCCCCCCCCCCCCCCCCCCCCCCCCCCCCCCCACACACACCACCCCCCCCCCCCCCCCCCCCCCCCCCCCCCCCCACACACACCCCCCCCCCCCCCCCCCCCCCCCCCCACACACACACACCCCCCCCCCCACACCCCACCCCCACCCACACACACCCCCCCCCCCCCCCACACCCCCCCCCCCACCCTGCCCCCCCCCCCCCCCGAAAAGAGGCTTCCAGATTAACTTCAGGTGATCGGCAGTGTTCTTGAGTCGCCGTAGTCATGGTGACCAAGGCAGCGGCCCAGTTCTTGTGTAGCGGGATGGCAGCACACTGTGAGTTATAACCTGCTGTTATAACCTGCTGCTCTGCCGCTTTTCAAAGCCGCTACATTTCTTAAGGGCTCCAACAACTGTTGTGGGCTAATTCTTTTTCTGAATTTTTTGCATTTTTGCAGAGCGGAGACTACAAACAATAAAGGACCATGAAGTTGTACTGTTTTTATAACAGGGATGGTGATTGGTCATATGCAGTCATGTTTTTATAACAGGGATGGTGATTGGAGGCATTTTATAACAGGAATGGTGATTGGTCATATGCAGTCATATTTTTATAAGAGGGATGGTGATTGGTCATATGCAGTCATGTTTTTATAACAGGGATGGTGATTGGAGGCATTTTATAACAGGAATGGTGATTGGTTATATGCAGTCATGTTTTTATAATAGGGATGGTGATTGGTCACAGTGGGCATGCTTCTCTCTCAGTGCCTCTCTAATAAAAAACTTCTCCCAGAATGCATCACATCAGGTCCATTCCCCCAGCTGCCCATTCTCTACACTCCCAGAATGCATCACATCAGGTCCATTCCCCCAGCTGCCCATTCTCTACACTCCCAGAATGCATCACATCAGGTCCATTCCCCCAGCGGCCCATTCTCTACACTCCCAGAATGCATCACATCAGGTCCATTCCCCCAGCTGCCCATTCTCTACACTCCCAGAATGCATCACATCAGGTCCATTCCCCCAGCTGCCCATTTTCTACACTCCCAGAATGCATCACATCAGGTCCATTCCCACAGCTGCCCATTCTCTACACTCCCAGAATGAAGTTGATCGGTCAGTAGCCTGATCAGTGATGTTTTACACATTTTTCATTGATCTCTGTAACTGGCTTTCCTTCTTTAGTAATGTTATAATGCAATATTTCTGTTTTTGATAAAGTTTCCTCTCACTGTATTCTATATGAATAAGCATGTACCTCCCAACCATGCCATTGGCTGGAAGCTCTGCTGGCTGGCACATTATTGGATGAAAGATCATTGAGGGCGGGATAACTGCGTTTGGCAGGGTTTTCCTGGAGGTCATTGGCTTTTAGACAGCAGACCTTAATGCTTAATTAGGATTCCTTATTACAGTTTTTCTCGAATGTCAGAACACATTTCAGGAAACTGCCCTCCGTTTTCACTAAACTCTAAACACAAAACACTTTTCTCAAGCTAGCTCCACAAAAACTCGCATTCTCTTTGCAAAACCAAACTCTCACTCCAAAACCCAAACTTTCACCACAAAACCCAAACTTTCACCACAGAACTGTTGCTCCTATGGCCAAAACCAAACTTTGACAACAAAATCGTCCTCACAGCTTGCAAAAATGTAAACACTATTGGGTATCCATCACACACTTCAATAAAAAATTGAAAACACAATGTTCAGGGTGTGATGTTCTAAATACCCCATCATCTGTATAGTAATCACATCTGTATAGTAATCACATCTGTATAGTAATCAATAGTAAGTCACAGATTCTTTTTGGGGGAATTGAACCCCATTTATTGATGACAACCTGTACTTTGCCATTCCATTTTTCTCGACATCAGAGATTTTCCCAAAACAAATATTTCAAAAGAGAGCAATAGCATACAGGGGAAATACAGTACAAAATAAAACATGTCACAAATTCTTGTATGTAAAGAGGTACTGTATATTGTGCAAGGTCACACGACTGCAATCATGGGGTCTGTGCAGGGGCCTGTGGGGGGGCCTGTGCAGGGGCCTGTGCAGGGGCCTGTGCAGGGGCCTGTGCAGGGGCCTGTGCAGGGACCTGTGCATCACGTCGTCGGGCGGGGTCAGGCCACAGGACCTCGTCGACATCGCAGGCTATGTTTTCCCTCGCCAGGCAGCGGGGGAAGAAAGCTCTGACATGCCGGACCCAGCCTGGGTAAGCCCCCACAGCCACATCATCACAGGCCAGGTCCATGGCCCTGAGGAGGTTCTCTCTTCCATACGGTTGCCGGTCATACACCTTCCACCGCCATGATGAGAAGAACTCCTCTATGGGGTTGAGGAAAGGTGAGTAGGGTGGCAGACATACATTGAGGAATTGTTGGTTTATATTGAACCACTCTCTTATCTGGTTGGTGCGGTGAAAACTGACATTGTCCCAGATGATGACATAGATGGGAGGAGGCTGTGCTGGAACCGGATTCTGCTGCTCACGGTCATTCAGGATGTCTCGTAGCTCTCCCAGGAATGTGAGGAGACGTTGGGTGTTGAAGGACCCAAGGAGAGCATGCCTGTGGAGAAGCCCTTCCGAGGTCATGGCTGCACATAGGGAGATATTCCCCCCACGTTGGCCAGGAACGTCCACAATTGCTCTTCGGCCAATTATGTTACGGCCTCTCCTCCTTCTCTTGGTGAGGTTGAAGCCAGCCTCATCCAGGAAGATGTATTCATGGGGTCTCATCATGGCGTCCAACCCGAAGATTCTCTGTGGAAATGAATAGAGTACAGGTAGTGTCACAGAAGGAGTACTACACTGTGGGCTACTGTGCAGTACAGTGGGCTTGTACACCCACTGTACTGTGAACAATCAACATTGTGTACCCGTATGTATACTTACTTGCACATACTGGAAACGTAGCTCTTTGACTCTGTTCGAGTTACGCTCAAAGGGAACTCTATAAGCTTGCTTCATGCGTAGCTTCTGGCGACGGAGGACTCTGTCTATGGTGGCCACGCTGACTCTGTCAATGCCTCCAAAATTGACGTTGTCAGCTATGACTCTCTCCTTTATTTCTCTGAGTCTGATGATGTTGTTTTCCCGGACTATGTCCACAATGAGGATCTCTTGCTGTGCTGTGAATAGGGAAGTCCTTCCACCACCATGTGGCAATCTTTCAACCCTATAGAAACAAATATGCTTTCACTCTTCACAAAAAAGACTTACAGTCTACAATACAAACATCAATGGAAATGTCCAGTCTCCCCCAGCAAAAGGTACTGATACTGTATGGGAAGAATGTGCTTTCTTATCTGTTCTGTAGTTACTTCGATGACCTTTCTATATGCACTTACTGTACGTCGCTTTGGATAAAAGCGTCTGCTAAATGACTGTAATGTAATGTAATGTAATGTAATGTACTGTGGTGAAACCAATTTAGATTGTAGGCTACAAACATTTAGACAAAGTAACTACAGTACATACCTGTTGTGTTCTCTGAATGCCCGAATTATGGTGGACACTGAGAACCTGCTGAGGTTGGGTTGGACTCTTTGTCCAGCTTCTCTCATTGACATTCCATGGACAATGACATGGTCAATGACAGTAGCTCGCATTTCATCTGTGATGATCGTACGTGGTTGTCTTGCTCTTCCTCCTTGCACTCCTCCTCTCCCTCCTCGCCCCCTTCCTCTCCCTCCTTGGCCTGCTCCTCTCCCTCCTTGGCCTGCTCCTCTTCCTCCTTGGCCTGCTCCTCTCCCTCCTTGGCCTGCTCCTCCTCCTCCTCTGTGTATTCCACCTCTGACACGAACTCTGCCTCTGTCCATTGTGTTGCTGTTTGGCACCTTCAGCAAACTGTGCATTCTAAACTGGCCTATATAGGTGTTGTCACATCATTGGCAGGTGTCTTCAATTTTGAGTCACCGTGTTTAAGCAATGACACCCGTGCTTTCATTGTGTTCAACTTTTGATGACTGAGTCTACCATTTTGCATCGTGTGAGCAAAATGTGTTCAGTGAATGAGAATGTGTTCATATTGTTGTGCAACGTGTGTTTTAGCAAGTTATAATATGTTTTAGCAAGTGCGAAAGTGTTTAGAGTAAGTGCGAATGTGTTTAGAGTTCTGCAACGTGTGTTTTGGCAAATGCCAATGTGTTCAGAGTTTTGTGAAATCGGAGATTGAGGTGAAATGTGTTTATACACTCCTCAAAAAAAGTTCGGAAACGTTATTTCGGTCGATTATTCCTCCCCTTTAATAATAGCAATTGGTATTGTATTTTATATCGTTGGAAAGCCTGATTAGTCACCTTTACAACGAGGTACAACTTGTAAGGATCGTGCATTTGTGGAATGAGCAACACAGCTAACCGTGTGGGTAGCGGCCCAAAAAAATGTGCCAAAATCCCCTGCAATATTCTTCTGTTGGTATTCACTCTCGTTTTGAGTTGCTTGGTGGACTGGATGATTGCACTCTCCCACAGTAATAAGGAAAAAACAACACATATTGGCCATTTTTACACTTTATTCATTTTACACTGTCAGGGACCTCAGTAGCGCGTGGAAGATCCATACGCAGCCACAACAGCTTGGCACCTCCTCCTCATGCTGGTCACCAGCCTGGTCACACACTGCTGTGGGATGGCATCCCATTCCTCGGTGCCAATCAGGTGCCAGTCACACACCTGTGACTGGCATACACCTGCCAGCACTTGAAGCTCAAAACGAGAGTGAATACCAACAGAAGAATATTGCAGGGGATTTTGGCACATTTTTTTGGGCCGCTACCCACACGGTTAGCTGTGTTGCTCATTCCACGAATGCATGATCCTTACAAGTTGTACCTCGTTGTAAAGGTGACTAATCAGGCTTTCCAACGATATAAAATACAATACCAATTGGTATTATTAAAGGGGAGGAATAATCGACCGAAATAACGTTTCCAAACTTTTTTTGAGGAGTATAGTTAAGCCAACTGGGGGCCTGATTTATTAAATGTGTTTAGGCAACTGGTCATGGTGCTCAGAGATCTAGAAATTGTGCTTTAGCAATCGAGAAAAACTGTATAATCTGATCTTTATGATCACAGTCCACACAATTTCATTATAATCTGATCTTTATGATCACAGTCCACACAATTTCACAAGTGACCAGATCGACTCTTTACATGAGCCATATGTGTTCTGTCATGAAACAACAATGTAAGTCAACACTGTCACTGTAGGGAGTGACTTAAGAGGATTTGATTGGTCGTGCAAGTCACATGGCCAAATATCAGATATGCATTGGTCCATCAATATGCGATTCCATGTGGTTATTTGCTTTTTATGCTTCAGGGAAAAGATTATAACCTTTAATCTTCACTTTGCTGAATCGACAGCGGATGCAGCGACAATGGAACACACCTACAAATATGTCTGGGCATTCCAAAGACGGAGCAGAGCTTGAATTGTCGTTTGCTAATCTCCCGGGTGTGGGGATGAACTCGGCTGACTCACAAACACAAACAGAGAGGGTGGACCTCACTCAAGATCCTATTATAGCCACAACCGTTTTGCAAGTCTTCTTTCTCAACATTCAACATCCACAAAAAAACTTTTCAGAAACCGCACAATGGCTAGATGAAATGCATGTATCAGGATGAAATGCATATATATATATATATATATATATATATATATGTGTACAGTCAAGCCAGAAAGTCTGCACACCCCTTTCACCTTCTCCACGTTTTATTACATTACAGACATATTCTACAATAGAATGAGTTCATTTTTTGTCTCAAAATTCTACACAAAATAGCCCATAATGACAAAGTGAAAACATGTTTTTAGAAATTTTTGCAAATGTGTTAAAAATCGAAAACTAAAATCTTTAATTTACATAAGTATTCATACCTTTTGCTTTAACATATTTTTAAAGTATCATATTTAATATTTGGTCACATATCCTTTGCATGCTGTTACTTCCTGAAGTCTGTGACCCATCAACATCAAAAGACTCTCGATATCTTATTTCCAGGTACTGTTACAAGCGATACTATAAGCTCTCTGCATTTGAACTGATCTCTATGAGAATTGGGGGGTGAGACTAGATTCAGCTGTAAATTACACTGGTACAGTATGGAACACATAACTTGCTAAATGGCTGTAAGTCATCAAGGGTCTGAGCTATCGAACGAGCCCCAAACCATGACTCTGTTGCCAGATATGGAGTAGATGTGGATGGATCACTACAAGGGTTATTTCTCTTGACCCTAGAACTCTATGGGGAAAAAAGTCAGGAGAAACAACCCTTAAAGGGATCCATCCACATCTACTCCATATCTGGTCGCAGAGTGATGGTTTGGGGCTCGTTTGATACCTTAGACCATAGGTGTCAAACTCCCGGCCCGCTACGTAATTTTTTTGTGGCCCGCGAGAACTTAATTATCTGACGCGGAATCCGGCCCGCCACGTCATTTTACGTGGCCCGCGAGAACTTAAATATCTGACGTGTGTATCTACGTGGCTGGTTAACGGGGATTTACTTTTATGATATAACAGACAAACGCAGACGCGGACGCACACCCGCGGTACATACGTTAAATAAAACGTTAAATGAAGTTTGTAAAAAAAAAAGCGATTGCATGGTTATATTTATAGTCTTCCAGTTACAACCGGCCCTTTGAGGGCAACCATAATGCTGATGTGGCCCGGGGTGAAAATGAGTTTGACACCCCTGCCTTAGACCGTTGATGACGTACAGCCATTTCGTATATATATATATATATGCATTTCATCCTGATACATGCATTTCCTCTAACCATTCGTGCGGTTTCTGAAATGATTTTTTTGAAGTGTATGTTGAGAAAGGAGACTTGCAAAACGGTTGTGGCTATAATAGGATCTTGAGTGAGGTCCACCCTCTCTGTTTGTGTTTCAGAGTCAGCCGAGTTCATCTCCACACACGGGAGATTCGCAAACGACAATTCAAGCTCTTCTCCATCTTTGGAATGCCCAGACATATTTGTAGGTGTGTTCCATTGTCGCTACACTTCAACCTCATTGTCAAACTCAAAGTGCTGGAGTACAGAACCAAAAAAGTTTCTGTACTATGAATTATAGAATTAAAAAAACAATGACTGCTTGGTCTTGCCCAGATTAAGCAGAGGATGTCAGCAGTAACAGCAGTAACGTGATTAATTCCAGACGGTGGTGAAACAAAGTTCGTCGTGACAGGGAGTTGGGACACGTGGCGGGTTTTTACGATAAGACGGGCTCTTTGAAAACATGCAGTCTTGGTGGCGGTGTTTTAGAACTCAGGGTTTTAATCAAGTTCGGCCAACACAAATACTGTTGCCTGCCCAGTCAGAACCACTGACCCATATCTACAAAAGAAACATGACCTCATCCTTCATCACAACCCTTCATCCCTCACATGCTCTAATATGTGACTGATGACTCATTATATTCATAGCGTCAAATCTGCACATTTACTCCAAGAATGCATTTAATAGGCAGCTTTTTGTCAGATGAATGACAGAATGTATTAGTGTTATATGAATGAGCGTAATCTGTTATACTGAGTGCCTGCTGTCTACTGAGTGTCTGCTGTCTACTGAGTAGGCATTAGTGAAAGGGAACAGTAGGCATTAGTGGGAAAAAAACAGTAGGCATTAGTGGAAGAGAACATTAGGCATAAGAAAGGGAACAGTAGGTATTAATGAAAGCAGGTCACCAGGGAGCTTCTGTGCTTTCCAGTTATGAGAATAGAACAAGAAAACAGAGGCTCTCTGTGGCACATGGCAATGAAAACATAGCTTGGCACGCATCCGACACACTGCATGCATGTTACATGCACATATAATGTAAGCATTACAGAACACTGCACGCATGCTACATGCATACATACAAAACATTGCACGCATGCTACATTCATATATACAGAACATTGCACGCATGCTACATTCATACATACAGAACACTGCACGCATGCTACATTCATACATACAGAACACTGCACGCATGCTACATTCATACATACAGAACACTGCACGCATGCTACATTCATACATACAGAACACTGCACGCATGCTACATTCATACATACAGAACACTGCACGCATGCTACATTCATACATACAGAACACTGCACGCATGCTACATTCATACATACAGAACACTGCACGCATGCTACATTCATACATACAGAACACTGCACGCATGCTACATTCATACATACAGAACACTGCAAGCATGCTACATTCATACATACAGAACACTGCACGCATGCTACATTCATACATACAGAACACTGCACGCATGCTACATTCATACATACAGAACACTGCACGCATGCTACATTCATACATACAGAACACTGCACGCATGCTACATTCATACATACAGAACACTGCACGCATGCTACATTCATACATACAGAACACTGCACGCATGCTACATTCATACATACAGAACACTGCACGCATGCTACATTCATACATACAGAACACTGCACGCATGCTACATTCATACATACAGAACACTGCACGCATGCTACATTCATACATACAGAACACTGCACGCATGCTACATTCATACATACAGAACACTGCACGCATGCTACATTCATACATACAGAACACTGCACGCATGCTACATTCATACATACAGAACACTGCACGCATGCTACATTCATACATACAGAACACTGCACGCATGCTACATTCATACATACAGAACATTGCACGCATGCTACATTCATACATACAGAACACTGCACGCATGCTACATTCATACATACAGAACACTGCACGCATGCTACATTCATACATACAGAACACTGCACGCATGCTACATTCATACATACAGAACACTGCACGCATGCTACATTCATACATACAGAACACTGCACGCATGCTACATTCATACATACAGAACACTGCACGCATGCTACATTCATACATACAGAACACTGCACGCATGCTACATTCATACATACAGAACACTGCACGCATGCTACATTCATACATACAGAACACTGCACGCATGCTACATTCATACATACAGAACACTGCACGCATGCTACATTCATACATACAGAACACTGCACGCATGCTACATTCATACATACAGAACACTGCACGCATGCTACATTCATACATACAGAACACTGCACGCATGCTACATTCATACATACAGAACACTGCACGCATGCTACATTCATACATACAGAACACTGCACGCATGCTACATTCATACATACAGAACACTGCACGCATGCTACATTCATACATACAGAACACTGCACGCATGCTACATTCATACATACAGAACACTGCACGCATGCTACATTCATACATACAGAACACTGCACGCATGCTACATTCATACAGACAGAACATTGCACGCATGCTACATTCATATATACACAAACACTGCACGCATGCTACATTCATACATACAGAACACTGCACGCATGCTACATTCATACATACAGAACACTGCACGCATGCTACATTCATACATACAGAACACTGCACGCATGCTACATTCATACATACAGAACACTGCACGCATGCTACATTCATACATACAGAACACTGCACGCATGCTACATTCATACATACAGAACACTGCACGCATGCTACATTCATACATACAGAACACTGCACGCATGCTACATTCATACATACAGAACACTGCACGCATGCTACATTCATACATACAGAACACTGCACGCATGCTACATTCATACATACAGAACACTGCACGCATGCTACATTCATACATACAGAACACTGCACGCATGCTACATTCATACATACAGAACACTGCACGCATGCTACATTCATACATACAGAACACTGCACGCATGCTACATTCATACATACAGAACACTGCACGCATGCTACATTCATACATACAGAACACTGCACGCATGCTACATTCATACATACAGAACACTGCACGCATGCTACATTCATACATACAGAACACTGCACGCATGCTACATTCATACATACAGAACACTGCACGCATGCTACATTCATACATACAGAACACTGCACGCATGCTACATTCATACATACAGAACACTGCACGCATGCTACATTCATACATACAGAACACTGCACGCATGCTACTTTCATACATACAGAACACTGCACGCATGCTACATTCATACATACAGAACACTGCACGCATGCTACATTCATACATACAGAACACTGCACGCATGCTACATTCATACATACAGAACACTGCACGCATGCTACATTCATACATACAGAACATTGCACGCATGCTACATTCATACATACAGAACACTGCACGCATGCTACATTCATACATACAGAACACTGCACGCATGCTACATTCATACATACAGAACACTGCACGCATGCTACATTCATACATACAGAACACTGCACGCATGCTACATTCATACATACAGAACACTGCACGCATGCTACATTCATACATACAGAACACTGCACGCATGCTACATTCATACATACAGAACATTGCACGCATGCTACATTCATACATACAGAACACTGCACGCATGCTACATTCATACATACAGAACACTGCACGCATGCTACATTCATACATACAGAACACTGCACGCATGCTACATTCATACATACAGAACACTGCACGCATGCTACATTCATACATACAGAACACTGCACGCATGCTACATTCATACATACAGAACATTGCACGCATGCTACATTCATACATACAGAACACTGCACGCATGCTACATTCATACATACAGAACACTGCACGCATGCTACATTCATACATACAGAACACTGCACGCATGCTACATTCATACATACAGAACACTGCACGCATGCTACATTCATACATACAGAACACTGCACGCATGCTACATTCATACATACAGAACACTGCACGCATGCTACATTCATACATACAGAACACTGCACGCATGCTACATTCATACATACAGAACACTGCACGCATGCTACATTCATACATACAGAACACTGCACGCATGCTACATTCATACATACAGAACACTGCACGCATGCTACATTCATACATACAGAACACTGCACGCATGCTACATTCATACATACAGAACACTGCACGCATGCTACATTCATACATACAGAACATTGCACGCATGCTACATTCATACATACAGAACACTGCACGCATGCTACATTCATACATACAGAACACTGCACGCATGCTACATTCATACATACAGAACACTGCAAGCATGCTACATGCATACATACAGAATACTGCAAGCATGCTACATTCATACATACAGAACACTGCACACATGCTACATTCATACATACAGAATACTGCACGCATGCTACATTCATACATACAGAACACTGCACGCATGCTACATTCATACATACAGAACACTGCACGCATGCTACATTCATACATACAGAACACTGCACGCATGCTACATTCATACATACAGAACACTGCACGCATGCTACATTCATACATACAGAACACTGCACGCATGCTACATTCATACATACAGAACACTGCACGCATGCTACATTCATACATACAGAACACTGCACGCATGCTACATTCATACATACAGAACACTGCACGCATGCTACATTCATACATACAGAACACTGCACGCATGCTACATTCATACATACAGAACACTGCACGCATGCTACATTCATACATACAGAACACTGCACGCATGCTACATTCATACATACAGAACACTGCACGCATGCTACATTCATACATACAGAACACTGCACGCATGCTACATTCATACATACAGAACACTGCACGCATGCTACATTCATACATACAGAACACTGCACGCATGCTACATTCATACATACAGAACACTGCACGCATGCTACATTCATACATACAGAACACTGCACGCATGCTACATTCATACATACAGAACACTGCACGCATGCTACATTCATACATACAGAACACTGCACGCATGCTACATTCATACATACAGAACACTGCACGCATGCTACATTCATACATACAGAACACTGCACGCATGCTACATTCATACATACAGAACACTGCACGCATGCTACATTCATACATACAGAACACTGCACGCATGCTACATTCATACATACAGAACACTGCACGCATGCTACATTCATACATACAGAACACTGCACGCATGCTACATTCATACATACAGAACACTGCACGCATGCTACATTCATACATACAGAACATTGCACGCATGCTACATTCATACATACAGAACACTGCACGCATGCTACATTCATACATACAGAACACTGCACGCATGCTACATTCATACATACAGAACACTGCACGCATGCTACATTCATACATACAGAACACTGCACGCATGCTACATTCATACATACAGAACACTGCACGCATGCTACATTCATACATACAGAACACTGCACGCATGCTACATTCATACATACAGAACACTGCACGCATGCTACATTCATACATACAGAACACTGCACGCATGCTACATTCATACATACAGAACACTGCACGCATGCTACATTCATACATACAGAACATTGCACGCATGCTACATTCATACATACAGAACACTGCACGCATGCTACATTCATACATACAGAACACTGCACGCATGCTACATTCATACATACAGAACACTGCACGCATGCTACATTCATACATACAGAACACTGCACGCATGCTACATTCATACATACAGAACACTGCACGCATGCTACATTCATACATACAGAACACTGCACGCATGCTACATTCATACATACAGAACACTGCACGCATGCTACATTCATACATACAGAACACTGCACGCATGCTACATTCATACATACAGAACACTGCACGCATGCTACATTCATACATACAGAACACTGCACGCATGCTACATTCATACATACAGAACATTGCACGCATGCTACATTCATACATACAGAACACTGCACGCATGCTACATTCATACATACAGAACACTGCACGCATGCTACATTCATACATACAGAACACTGCACGCATGCTACATTCATACATACAGAACACTGCACGCATGCTACATTCATACATACAGAACACTGCACGCATGCTACATTCATACATACAGAACACTGCACGCATGCTACATTCATACATACAGAACATTGCACGCATGCTACATTCATACATACAGAACACTGCACGCATGCTACATTCATACATACAGAACACTGCACACATGCTACATTCATACATACAGAACACTGCACACATGCTACATTCATACATACAGAACATTGCACGCATGCTACATTCATACATACAGAACACTGCATGCATGCTACATTCATACAGAACACTGCACACATGCTACATTCATACATACAGAACACTGCACACATGCTACATTCATACATACAGAACACTGCACGCATGCTACATTCATACATACAGAACACTGCACGCATGCTACATTCATACATACAGAACACTGCATGCATGCTACATTCATACATACAGAACACTGCACGCATGCTACATTCATACATACAGAACATTGCACGCATGCTACATTCATACATACAGAACACTGCACGCATGCTACATTCATACATACAGAACACTGCACACATGCTACATTCATACATACAGAACACTGCACACATGCTACATTCATACATACAGAACACTGCACGCATGCTACATTCATACATACAGAACACTGCACGCATGCTACATTCATACATACAGAACACTGCACGCATGCTACATTCATACATACAGAACACTGCACGCATGCTACATTCATACATACAGAACACTGCACGCATGCTACATTCATACATACAGAACACTGCACACATGCTACATTCATACATACAGAACACTGCACACATGCTACATTCATACATACAGAACACTGCACGCATGCTACATTCATACATACAGAACATTGCACGCATGCTACATTCATACATACAGAACACTGCACGCATGCTACATTCATACATACAGAACACTGCACGCATGCTACATTCATACATACAGAACACTGCACGCATGCTACATTCATACATACAGAACACTGCACGCATGCTACATTCATACATACAGAACACTGCACGCATGCTACATTCATACATACAGAACACTGCACGCATGCTACATTCATACATACAGAACACTGCACGCATGCTACATTCATACATACAGAACACTGCACGCATGCTACATTCATACATACAGAACATTGCACGCATGCTACATTCATACATACAGAACACTGCACGCATGCTACATTCATACATACAGAACACTGCACGCATGCTACATTCATACATACAGAACACTGCACACATGCTACATTCATACATACAGAACATTGCACACATGCTACATTCATACATACAGAACACTGCACGCATGCTACATTCATACATACAGAACACTGCACGCATGCTACATTCATACATACAGAACATTGCACGCATGCTACATTCATACATACAGAACACTGCACGCATGCTACATTCATACATACAGAACATTGCACGCATGCTACATTCATACATACAGAACACTGCACGCATGCTACATTCATACATACAGAACACTGCACGCATGCTACATTCATACATACAGAACATTGCACGCATGCTACATTCATACATACAGAACATTGCACGCATGCTACATTCATACATACAGAACACTGCACGCATGCTACATTCATCCATACAGAACATTGCACGCATGCTACATTCATACATACAGAACACTGCACGCATCCTACATTCATACATCAAGAACCATGCACGCATGCTACATTCATACATACAGAACACTGCACGCATGCTACATTCATACATACAGAACACTGCACGCATGCTACATTCATACATACAGAACACTGCACGCATGCTACATTCATACATACAGAACACTGCACGCATGCTACATTCATACATACAGAACACTGCACGCATGCTACATTCATACATACAGAACATTGCACGCATGCTACATTCATACATACAGAACACTGCACGCATGCTACATTCATACATACAGAACATTGCACGCATGCTACATTCATACATACAGAACACTGCATGCGCATGCTACATTCATACATACAGAACAATGCACGCATGCTACATTCATACATACAGAACATTGCACGCATGCTACATTCATACATACAGAACACTGCACGCATGCTACATTCATACATACAGAACACTGCACGCATGCTACATTCATACATACAGAACACTGCACGCATGCTACATTCATACATACAGAACACTGCACGCATGCTACATTCATACATACAGAACACTGCACGCATGCTACATTCATACATACAGAACATTGCACGCATGCTACATTCATACATACAGAACACTGCACGCATGCTACATTCATACATACAGAACACTGCACGCATGCTACATTCATACATACAGAACACTGCACGCATGCTACATTCATACATACAGAACATTGCACGCATGCTCCATTCATACATACAGAACATTGCACGCATGCTACATTCATACATACAGACCATTGCACGCATGCTACATTCATACATACAGACCACTGCACGCATGCTACATTCATACATACAGAACACTGCACGCATGCTACATTCATACATACAGAACACTGCACGCATGCTACATTCATACATACAGAACACTGCACGCATGCTACATTCATACATACAGAACATTGCACGCATGCTACATTCATACATACAGAACACTGCACGCATGCTACATTCATACATACAGAACACTGCATGCATGCTACATTCATACATACAGAACATTGCACGCATGCTACATTCATACATACAGAACACTGCATGCATGCTACATTCATACATACAGAACACTGCACACATGCTACATTCATACATACAGAACACTGCACACATGCTACATTCATACATACAGAACACTGCACGCATGCTCCATTCATACATACAGAACACTGCACGCATGCTACATTCATACATACAGAACACTGCATGCATGCTACATTCATACATACAGAACACTGCACGCATGCTACATTCATACATACAGAACATTGCACGCATGCTACATTCATACATACAGAACACTGCATGCATGCTACATTCATACATACAGAACACTGCACACATGCTACATTCATACATACAGAACACTGCACACATGCTACATTCATACATACAGAACATTGCACGCATGCTACATTCATACATACAGAACACTGCATGCATGCTACATTCATACAGAACACTGCACACATGCTACATTCATACATACAGAACACTGCACACATGCTACATTCATACATACAGAACACTGCACGCATGCTACATTCATACATACAGAACACTGCACGCATGCTACATTCATACATACAGAACACTGCATGCATGCTACATTCATACATACAGAACACTGCACGCATGCTACATTCATACATACAGAACATTGCACGCATGCTACATTCATACATACAGAACACTGCACGCATGCTACATTCATACATACAGAACACTGCACACATGCTACATTCATACATACAGAACACTGCACACATGCTACATTCATACATACAGAACACTGCACGCATGCTCCATTCATACATACAGAACACTGCACACATGCTACATTCATTCATACAGAACACTGCACGCATGCTCCATTCATACATACAGAACACTGCACGCATGCTACATTCATACATACAGAACACTGCACGCATGCTCCATTCATACATACAGAACACTGCACACATGCTACATTCATACATACAGAACACTGCACACATGCTACATTCATACATACAGAACACTGCACGCATGCTACATTCATACATACAGAACATTGCACGCATGCTACATTCATACATACAGAACACTGCACGCATGCTACATTCATACATACAGAACATTGCACGCATGCTCCATTCATACATACAGAACACTGCACGCATGCTACATTCATACATACAGAACACTGCATGCATGCTACATTCATACATACAGAACACTGCACGCATGCTACATTCATACATACAGAACACTGCACGCATGCTACATTCATACATACAGAACACTGCACGCATGCTACATTCATACATACAGAACATTGCACGCATGCTACATTCATACATACAGAACATTGCACGCATGCTACATTCATACATACAGAACACTGCACGCATGCTACATTCATACATACAGAACACTGCACGCATGCTACATTCATACATACAGAACACTGCACACATGCTACATTCATACATACAGAACACTGCACACATGCTACATTCATACATACAGAACACTGCACGCATGCTCCATTCATACATACAGAACACTGCACGCATGCTACATTCATACATACAGAACATTGCACGCATGCTACATTCATACATACAGAACACTGCACGCATGCTACATTCATCCATACAGAACATTGCACGCATGCTACATTCATACATACAGAACATTGCACGCATGCTACATTCATACATACAGAACACTGCACGCATGCTACATTCATCCATACAGAACATTGCACGCATGCTACATTCATACATACAGAACATTGCACGCATGCTACATTCATACATACAGAACACTGCACGCATGCTACATTCATCCATACAGAACATTGCACGCATGCTACATTCATACATACAGAACACTGCACGCATGCTACATTCATACATACAGACCATTGCACGCATGCTACATTCATACATACAGAACACTGCACGCATGCTACATTCATACATACAGAACACTGCACGCATGCTACATTCATACATACAGAACACTGCACGCATGCTACATTCATACATACAGAACACTGCACGCATGCTACATGCATACATACAGAACATTGCACGCATGCTACATTCATCCATACAGAACATTGCACGCATGCTACATTCATACATACAGAATACTGCACGCATGCTACATTCATCCATACAGAACATTGCACGCATGCTACATTCATACATACAGAACACTGCACGCATGCTACATTCATACATACAGAACATTGCATGCATGCTACATTCATACATACAGAACACTGCACGCATGCTACATTCATACATACAGAACACTGCACGCATGCTACATTCATACATACAGAACACTGCACGCATGCTACATGCATACATACAGAACACTGCACGCATGCTACATTCATACATACAGAACACTGCACGCATGCTACATTCATACATACAGAACATTGCACGCATGCTACATTCATACATACAGAACACTGCACGCATGCTACATTCATACATACAGAACACTGCACGCATGCTACATTCATACATACAGAACACTGCACGCATGCTACATTCATACATACAGAACATTGCACGCATGCTACATTCATACATACAGAACATTGCACGCATGCTACATTCATACATACAGACCATTGCACGCATGCTACATTCATACATACAGACCATTGCACGCATGCTACATTCATACATACAGAACACTGCACGCATGCTACATTCATACATACAGAACACTGCACGCATGCTACATTCATACATACAGAACACTGCACGCATGCTACATTCATACATACAGAACACTGCACGCATGCTACATGCATACATACAGAACATTGCACGCATGCTACATTCATCCATACAGAACATTGCACGCATGCTACATTCATACATACAGAATACTGCACGCATGCTACATTCATCCATACAGAACATTGCACGCATGCTACATTCATACATACAGAACACTGCACGCATGCTACATTCATCCATACAGAACATTGCATGCATGCTACATTCATACATACAGAACACTGCACGCATGCTACATTCATACATACAGAACACTGCACGCATGCTACATTCATACATACAGAACACTGCACGCATGCTACATGCATACATACAGAACACTGCACGCATGCTACATTCATACATACAGAACACTGCACGCATGCTACATTCATACATACAGAACATTGCACGCATGCTACATTCATACATACAGAACACTGCACGCATGCTACATTCATACATACAGAACACTGCACGCATGCTACATTCATATATACAGAACATTGCACGCATGCTACATTCATACATACAGAACATTGCACGCATGCTACATGCATACATACAGAACACTGCACGCATGCTACATTCATACATACAGAACATTGCACGCATGCTACATTCATACATACAGAATACTGCACGCATGCTACATTCATACATACAGAACATTGCACGCATGCTACATTCATACATACAGAACACTGCACACATGCTACATTCATACATACAGAATACTGCATGCATGCTACATGCATACATACAGAACACTGCACGCATGCTACATTCATACATACAGAACATTGCACGCATGCTACATTCATACATACAGAACACTGCACACATGCTACATTCATACATACAGAACACTGCACGCATGCTACATTCATCCATACAGAACACTGCACGCATGCTACATTCATACATACAGAACATTGCACGCATGCTACATTCATACATACAGAACACTGCACGCATGCTACATTCATACATACAGAACATTGCACGC
The DNA here is from genome assembly GCA_022702515.1 of Ilyophis sp. 1 JC-2022. NCBI lineage: Eukaryota > Metazoa > Chordata > Actinopteri > Anguilliformes > Synaphobranchidae > Ilyophis > Ilyophis sp. 1 JC-2022. The sequence goes on from CM040397.1 coordinate 2,571,906, forward strand.
ATGCTACATTCATACATACAGAACACTGCACGCATGCTACATGCATACATACAGAACATTGCACGCATGCTACATTCATACATACAGAACATTGCACGCATGCTACATTCATACATACAGAACATTGCACGCATGCTACATTCATATATACAGAACACTGCACGCATGCTACATTCATACATACAGAACACTGCACGCATGCTACATTCATACATACAGAACATTGCACGCATGCTACATTCATACATACAGAACACTGCACGCATGCTACATGCATACATACAGAACATTGCACGCATGCTACATTCATACATACAGAACATTGCACGCATGCTACATTCATACATACAGAACATTGCACGCATGCTACATTCATACATACAGAACATTGCACGCATGCTACATTCATACATACAGAACACTGCACGCATGCTACATGCATACATACAGAACATTGCACGCATGCTACATGCATACATACAGAACATTGCACGCATGCTACATTCATACATACAGAACACTGCACGCATGCTACATTCATACATACAGAACACTGCACGCATGCTACATGCATACATACAGAACACTGCACGCATGCTACATTCATACATACAGAACACTGCACGCATGCTCCATTCATACATACAGAACACTGCACGCATGCTACATTCATACATACAGAACACTGCACGCATGCTACATTCATACATACAGAACACTGCACGCATGCTACATTCATACATACAGAACACTGCACGCATGCTACATTCATACATACAGAACACTGCACGCATGCTACATTCATACATACAGAACATTGCACGCATGCTACATTCATACATACAGAACATTGCACGCATGCTACATTCATACATACAGAACACTGCACGCATGCTACATGCATACATACAGAACATTGCACGCATGCTACATTCATACATACAGAACATTGCACGCATGCTACATTCATACATACAGAACACTGCACGCATGCTACATGCATACATACAGAACATTGCACGCATGCTACATTCATACATACAGAACACTGCACGCATGCTACATGCATACATACAGAACATTGCACGCATGCTACATGCATACATACAGAACATTGCACGCATGCTACATTCATACATACAGAACACTGCACGCATGCTACATTCATACATACAGAATACTGCACGCATGCTACATTCATACATACAGAAAACTGCACGCATGCTACATTCATACATACAGAACATTGCACGCATGCTACATTCATACATACAGAACACTGCACGCATGCTACATGCATACATACAGAACATTGCACGCATGCTACATTCATACATACAGAACATTGCACGCATGCTACATTCATACATACAGAACACTGCACGCATGCTACATGCATACATACAGAACACTGCACACATGCTACATGCATACATACAGAACACTGCACGCATGCTACATTCATACATACAGAACATTGCACGCATGCTACATTCATACATACAGAACATTGCACGCATGCTACATGCATACATACAGAACACTGCACGCATGCTACATGCATACATACAGAACACTGCACACATGCTACATGCATATATACAGAACATTACACGCATGCTACATGTATACATATAGAATGCTCAATGCATGCTACATGCATACATACAGAACACTGCACACATGCTACATGCATATATACAGAACATTACACGCATGCTACATGTATACATATAGAATGCTCAATGCATGCTACATGCATACATACAGAACATTGCACGCATGCTACATTCATACATACAGAACACTGCACGCATGCTACAAGCATACATACAGAACACTGAATACATGCTACATGCATATATACAGAACATTACACGCATGCTACATGTATACATATAGAATGCTCAATGCATGCTACATGCATATATACAGAACGCTGAATGCATACTTCATGCATACAGAATGCTACATACATGCTACATGCATACATATAGAATGCTGCATCCATGGCACATGCATACATACAAAATGTAGCATGCATTCTACATGCATATATACAGAAATCTGCATGCATGCTACATGCATACATAGAGAACATCGCATGCATGTTACATGCGTATATATACAGAACTCTGCATGCATGCTACATGCATACATACAGTTCACGCCATTGACCCACCCCTCTCCAGGGCCCAGGATAACATCCCAACCCCCCCTCCCCCCACCCACCCACCCCGACAGCGGCCCTGCCACAAGAATATCTTATCATTCATTATGCAGGTTGGAGGAGAGAAACTTTAGATTCAGATTAACAGTGTGATTACTGGCATCTGGCTTTTTACAAAAAATCTTTGTTTGGTGTTTGGTTTAAAACGACTATTACTACGGATGATACTGGATTTTAAATGATGTGTGACTCACGCTGAAGATTCCCAGATACAGTCTTTTAAATTGGTCAGAAGCGTCTAGCAAAAGTAGGGCAATTTATAGGTTTTGTTGATTCATAAATGTACGCACTTGCCATGATTAGTGAATTTTGTTCATTCTTCATGGTGTTGAAATCTTGTAGGTAAAAGTATTGCTGCAACAGTCCAGACGGCTCCTGAGAGATGAGATCAACTGTAGCCGACTGTTGGAATGGGTTTCACTCATTTCAACTGAACACCAAAAACACACCTCTAAAGTTTTTACATCAGAATCTAATTGTTAGTGAAAGTCTTAAGTGCAAGAAATGTATCCATATTTGGGAGGCGCAGAATGATTGGTTCCTGGCAACTTTCATTGTTGTTGTGTGTGATGTCATAATGGTTCTCTGGAATTATAAAAACTGTGCGTGTGTTCCTTAGAAATTAAAGGTTTAAAATCATGCAGCACACCTTAATCTGTCAACCTTTAAATCCTGCAGCAGTACAGTATCATACATTCTCATCTGTTTTCATTTTTAAAAATCTATGTCATGAGAGTAAGACTGTTACAATAACTGTTCAAGTAGTCATGGCTTAAAAGAAAAAGTGGTAACCAATCAGAATGTGGGATGTGATCCTGTTGGCCGTTATTTCAAGAATAAACTTATAAGGGAAAGCTATGCTCTGAAGTACACATGTTATGAGCCAAAAACATAAAAAATTATCATAAACTGCTGAATTATGTTAAAAACACATCTGATTACCATGGTAATGTATGTGCCTATATCATCTAGACCCTCACTTCATTTTCCCCACCCCGGGCATCACATTATAGTTAGTTGCTCAAAGGGCCGGTTGATTTTTTTTGAATTCGCGGGGGGGGGGGGGGGGGGGGGGGGGCAATTTTCATTTTTTTCGACGCGGGGGTTTTGTTTTTGGGGGGGGGGGGGGGGGGGGGTGCAATCAAGATTTTTCGCGGACCTAATTGTTGTTGGGGGGGGGGGGGGGGGGGGGGGGGGGGGGGGGTGGGGTTTTTTTTTTTTTTTTTTACTTTTATTTTTATTTTTTTATTTTAACGTATGGTACCGCGGTGTGTGTGCGTCCGCGTCTTTGTTTGTCTGTTATAAAAAAAAAAAATCGGTTTACGCCACCCCAGTACACGCACGCGCGAATTTTTTTTTTTTTTTTTTTTTTTTTTTTTTTTTACGTCGTCAGATATTAAGTTTGCGCGGGGGCAAAATAAAATATGGCGGGCCACATCTGGCCCGCGGGCCTTGAGTTTGACACCTATGATCTAGACTATCCCAGACATACTTGTAAGTGCAGATAAAGCACTCTTTGTATGGTGTGATTTAATTTTATATGTTCCAGATTACTCTGCAATGGAAGCCTGCCATTAGACATATCACTGCCTCTTCCTGAGGGGGGGGCCCTGAAGATGATCACATGGTAAAAAAATACCAGAAAGAGAGAGGGAAAGTGAGAGAGAGGGAGAGCGAGAAAAAGAGAGGGGGAGACAGAGTGAGAGAGAGAGATCTGTCTCTGCCTTTTTTTTTTTTTTTGCCTCCTTCAATTGACCTACTGATCCCTCCTCAAATACATGAAAGACTTGAAGAAGGCTGGTGAATGAAGGCTGGTGAAACAAGGCTAGTACTGTAAATGGTTGCTTTCTCAGTAACCAAAGGCCCTGGGGCAGCAGTGAAACAAGAGCACGCAAACAAACACATTTTTTTGAATGCCTTTTATATCTGGAAAATAAATTAAAATTTATGAGAAAAAACAAACAAGCCAAAGCAAAGACGTTCGGGCGGCTTTGTTCCGTCACACAAATGCACTGCCATTGCATCTTTGAGAAAGCTCACCTGAATTTGCTTCAGGAAATATCCATCTGTATACATTTGATTGTGTGGAAAGAAAAATCTGTCGATATGTGTCTGCTGAATGCCTATATTAAAGTTAAATGTAAGTTTACAGAGCAGATTTATAAAATGCATGAATAAGCAATAAAAAACAAAAATATGAAATGAGGCCCTTAGTGTCTCTCACCAGCGGGCTGCACTGGTTTCAGTCTCTCTCACCAGCGGGCTGCACTGGTTTCAGTCTCTCTCACCAGCGGGCTGCACTGGTTTCAGTGTCTCTCACCAGCGGGCTGCACTGGTTTCAGTGTCTCTCACCAGCGGGCTGCACTGGTTTCAGTGTCTCTCACCAGCGGGCTGCACTGGTTTCAGTCTCTCTCACCAGCGGGCTGCACTGGTTTCAGTGTCTCTCACCAGCGGGCTGCACTGGTTTCAGTGTCTCTCACCAGCGGGCTGCACTGGTTTCAGGAAAGAAGTGCAGACATAAATCTTTGTTTATTGTTTAGCAGGAAAGTCCCATTGAGATGACTATCTCTCATGCAATGGGGTCTTGTCCAAGAGGAAACAGACTCCAGGTGTAAGAGTAGCTAGAGCGACATCTCTGCCATGATAAGAATGATTAAAAAGCCACCGTTTAAGGTCACTTTAAACCTTACTTCTGTAATGTGAGAATGAAGTAAAACCCATGTGACTTTATCAAGCGCTCAAAAAAAGGGAATTTGGTTTCCTCTTCGATAAAAATCATGTTTATCAGTTATCATCATGTTCAGATTTGTAGTCAGAAGAACGGAGCTTGTTGAACGGATTATGGTGTCAATCTCAAAACTATGCTACTAATGTCATCATGGAAAGCTCTTTTTCACAGCGATAACAAAATAAATAAGGACAGGAATGTGTCTTGCATGGGACACATTAAAATATGGTTAAACAAGGCTTAATAGTAACAAAAAGAAATGAAAAAAATTTGGTAAAATATTTAAATGTAAAATTTTAATAAAATACAACAAGAATTAACCATCAAAAGCAAGCATGCAGTCACTGCTCCAGGTGCTTTGATCTTCAGAAAGATTGTTCTAGAAACTGGTATATTCACAGTAATCAGTAGTCCACAGGACCACACATGAAATCTGAGCAAACCAGGGCAATGTTATCTCTAGCCCGGCGGCCCCGCCCCTCACCCATGGAATTGGATTTGCAAGAATACTTCAGCAAGAGAAGAGTGTGTCAGAAATCTGTGCTTCTCACAATAGTGACCGCAGGGACAGAATACCTTCTAACCACTGACCTCAAACTCAGCCTTCCCACCTCATTTCATTCTACCTTATGAGCAGATGCTCAAAGCCACCTATTACAACAGCTGCCAATCAAAACCACCTGTTAAAATTACGGTCAATCAAAACAACTTGTTAAAATTACGGTCAATCAAAACCACTTGTTAAAATTACGGTCAATCAAAACCACCTGTTAAAATTACGGTCAATCAAAACCACCTGTTAAAATTACGGTCAATCAAAACCACCTGTTAAAATTACGGTCAATCAAAACCACCTGTTAAAATTACGGTCAATCAAAACCACCCGTTACAATGGCGGTCACTCAAAACCACCTGTTAAAATTACGGTCAATCAAAACCACCCGTTACAATGGCGGTCACTCAAAACCACCCGTTACAATGGGGGTCACTCAAAACCACCTGTTAAAATTACGGTCAATCAAAACCACCCGTTACAATGGCGGTCGGTCACTCAAAACCATCCATTACAGTTGCTGTACAAAACCCTAAAAATTACAGTTTTGGGAGTATTAGTTTTATAGTTGTATTGTACACATGTGTTGCCAAAATGTATTAGCATGTATCCCATGTCTTGCCCATTCTTACATCAATTACATCACATTACACCACATTATGTTAACTTAGCAGACTCTCTTAACCAGCATGACTTACATTGTAGGAGAAACATAGACTACAGTAAATTAATTAATCTGATCAACATAACCTGGATAACAACATTCCCAGACCAGCGGGTGAGTATGTGACATCACTAAAGCATGCAATGCAAGATAACTATGCTCACCTACAATATGATACAAATCTTGAATACATACAGATTAGCCTACATCCATAACAAAGCCCTAATCCGCATGCAATTATAAAATATCATAATATCCTGAATTGGTACTACAGGAGTACTTGAGCGTCTTTATATATGCGGATGTACATAGCGAGGCCTGGTGTTCAGAAAAGCAGGATTTCCTGAACACAGAGTCCCATGCTGGCTTCATTCATATATCGCTTTCTGTGATCTTTATGTTTCTTTTTGCCTTAATAAACACGTAGGCCTGTTATTTTGCATTCCATTAAGGTTTCGTGTTTTTATAAAGTCCACCAACTTTCTCATTGTTAAGTGCAGAACACTCATTTCAATTTGGAGTGACACAGAACAATTATATTTGACATTCTGATGTTGCATAACTTCATACTAATGGGAACATTAGTGGTGGGTAAGAAAGTGAGTGCTCTTGATTAATATATACATGTTTTTTTTTTCTCGGCAGGTTTCGTCCCCGTAGCTAATGGATCACACAGAAAGGAGGGCAGACCTCCGTGTTTTTCCCCTCCCCGCTTTTCCTGTGTCCCGCTGCGGGATGATCCGTCTGATCTGCGGGATAAATAAAAAAGGGCGGGACTGGGGGTGGGAATACACAGCTGGAAAATATCAGTTACGCTCAGCCGCTGGCTCCGAGGATCTCGCGCTCACCTAGAACACACAGTTCGGTTTGTGAAACCCGCGAGGGAGAAAACGATAGAGAGAGCAAGTGCTCGTGACACCCGAGACGAGTACAGTGAGCACCTCAGCACTGCGAGGCTTAAAAAGCTCCTTTTACACTTACCCCCGAGGGTTTTAGAGTAAAGTGCGCGAGTCCCCCCCTTCTCCTGCTGTTTCTAACTAGCGTCTCCGTTTCGCTTGTCATATGTCTGGTGTTTGTTGTAGTGGTTTAGTATAAGCAATCGCCACAGTCCTGGCAATAGCTACTCAGCGAGCCGTTCTGCTCTGAAATGACTCACTGAGTTACACCGAGTGTCCAACACGTGCTTTTGAGTGAGAACTCACCTGTCATAGCCATTGTTTCTTCGGCTCTCTTTTTAAAAATGTATTGGCTGGAGCTAGGCCCCGTAAAACCTGCCACTGCATGACATTCTAAGAGCGAACACTAGCCTACTAGCTAATACGAACCACCTTTATGAATGAAACAAATGAATGGCTGTAATTTGCTTCCTGATACACAAGAAGATCGTGGCGATTGAGCACGCATACGTTTAAAGTTATTACCAGGCCTGATTGAAAAGGCATAATAATCAAGGTTTAAACTGAAGACACCTACATGTCTGTGCTTTCTCTTCCTCACCTGTGGTCAGGACCACACACTGCTTGTGCATAAGCCCTATGTTTTTATTATTCTGCCCTTATTTATTATGTATTATTCAGGTTGCTGTTTTCAGTTATTCTTCTTGTTCTTCTCGGTTTTCTATTACGAGATAATCAAAACACTTGTACTGTAAAAGCAGTAATAAATTAAATTCCTTTTGAACACATTAACCGTGGAATGTGCGTTAAATGCCAATACAATTCTCATGCATATTCAATTTAATACAGTTCGGATTAATGGAATGCTAGTGTGCGAAAGCTTGATGTGTTTAAAATGTCTGTGACTAAGTGATTTTAATTTCCTGCTTGAACAAACCCAGCTATACACTTTGAATTTTCCCTCGTAGTTATTGCACTGATATGTAGGTTGGTTGTGGTATTACTGATATGGGTTGGTGTAGGTTAGAGGTGATAGTTTTACACGCATGTTTCCCAACTCATAACTATTAACCATGATCACAATCCTGCACCAATGTCTTGGGATAAAAAAATGTAACAAATCGGCCAGATTTGAGTGTAAAGCAGCAGAAAAACGTAATGTATTTTAGATAAATTATTATTATCGCAAAACTCCTCACATCCAAAAGTCACTTTCCTCTTTGTGGGGATCCTGTTCCCTGATACAATTCAGAGAGTGCTGTGTCCCTAAATTGGATACTACTCTTGTGTTACTCAAATCAAGGTTTTAAGCTCCTGTTGATTTTTGCCAATGTCTGTTAATCTGATCAGGAACTGAATTGGGTATAGGGTAATTGGTTATAGGGATACAGGATTAAGATGTTTCCATTTAAAGATACTATTGCACACTGCAGCCTGCATTTTTATGGAATGTTTGAGGTTGGAAGAATTTACGTTTTGCCCCAGACATGGTATTAACCTGAAAATATCTTTTTTCAGGTTACAGTTCGTTCACAGTGCACTTTTTAAACCTATTAATAATGGTGAAAATCTGGGTCGTGCCGTGCATGTGTGTGTGTGTGTGTGTGTGTGTGTGTGTGTGTGTGTGTTTTGGGCCTTATATACTCAACCTGGCCATTGGGACAAATTCCATGGCAAGAATTCCTTTGAAACTGCTAATCTTACACACATGGCTGAGTGTGGCCGGTAGACTTGGGACTTCAGACAGGTATCCCTCCCTCTCTATCTCTCGCTCTGTCTACATCTGAGACATCAGGCCTCTTTGGCCTGGAGTCTATGGGGTAACAAATATAAAAAGCACATTTTTCTCAGATCCAATCATACCTTAAAGGGGGCTGCTATGAGGTCAACATCTGTCATGTAAACACCAGAGACCTATCAGAGAAGGGTTCAATGGAGCCGCGATGCTGCATACTGTATATACTCACTGCTCTGAGTATGCTGTATATACTCTCTGATCTGAGTATGCTGTATATACTCACTGCTCTGAGTATGCTGTATATACTCGCTGCTCTGAGTATGCTGTATATACTCTCTGCTCTGAGTATGCTGTATATACTCTCTGCTCTGAGTATGCTGTATATACTCTCTGCTCTGAGTATGCTGTATATACTCTCTGCTCTGAGTATGCTGTATATACTCACTGCTCTGAGTATGCTGTATATACTCTCTGCTCTGAGTATGCTGTATATACTCTCTGATCTGAGTATGCTGTATATACTCTCTGCTCTGAGTATGCTGTATATACTCGCTGCTCTGAGTATGCTGTATATACTCGCTGCTCTGAGTATGCTGTATATACTCTCTGCTCTGAGTATGCTGTATATACTCTCTGCTCTGAGTATGCTGTATATACTCTCTGCTCTGAGTATGCTGTATATACTCTCTGCTCTGAGTATGCTGTATATACTCTCTGCTCTGAGTATGCTGTATATACTCGCTGCTCTGAGTATGCTGTATATACTCACTGCTCTGAGTATGCTGTATATACTCTCTGCTCTGAGTATGCTGTATATACTCACTGCTCTGAGTATGCTGTATATACTCACTGCTCTGAGTATGCTGTATATACTCGCTGCTCTGAGTATGCTGTATATACTCCCTGCTCTGAGTATGCTGTATATACTCGCTGCTCTGAGTATGCTGTATATACTCTCTGCTCTGAGTATGCTGTATATACTCTCTGCTCTGAGTATGCTGTATATACTCTCTGCTCTGAGTATGCTGTATATACTCGCTGCTCTGAGTATGCTGTATATACTCACTGCTCTGAGTATGCTGTATATACTCTCTGCTCTGAGTATGCTGTATATACTCTCTGCTCTGAGTATGCTGTATATACTCTCTGCTCTGAGTATGCTGTATATACTCACTGCTCTGAGTATGCTGTATATACTCACTGCTCTGAGTATGCTGTATATACTCGCTGCTCTGAGTATGCTGTATATACTCCCTGCTCTGAGTATGCTGTATATACTCGCTGCTCTGAGTATGCTGTATATACTCACTGCTCTGAGTATGCTGTATATACTCACTGCTCTGAGTATGCTGTATATACTCGCTGCTCTGAGTATGCTGTATATACTCCCTGCTCTGAGTATGCTGTATATACTCGCTGCTCTGAGTATGCTGTATATACTCGCTGCTCTGAGTATGCTGTATATACTCACTGCTCTGAGTATGCTGTATATACTCTCTGCTCTGAGTATGCTGTATATACTCTCTGCTCTGAGTATGCTGTATATACTCACTGCTCTGGGGACGCTGTATATACTCCCTGCTCTGAGTATGCTGTATATACTCGCTGCTCTGAGTATGCTGTATATACTCGCTGCTCTGAGTATGCTGTATATACTCACTGCTCTGAGTATGCTGTATATACTCACTGCTCTGAGTATGCTGTATATACTCACTGCTCTGAGTATGCTGTATATACTCGCTGCTCTGAGTATGCTGTATATACGCCCTGCTCTGAGTATGCTGTATATACTCACTGCTCTGAGTATGCTGTATATACTCTCTGCTCTGAGTATGCTGTATATACTCCCTGCTCTGAGTATGCTGTATATACTCACTGCTCTGAGTATGCTGTATATACTCGCTGCTCTGAGTATGCTGTATATACTCCCTGCTCTGAGTATGCTGTATATACTCACTGCTCTGAGTATGCTGTATATACTCGCTGCTCTGAGTATGCTGTATATACTCACTGCTCTGAGTATGCTGTATATACTCACTGCTCTGAGTATGCTGTATATACTCGCTGCTCTGGGGACGCTGTATATACTCACTGCTCTGAGTATGCTGTATATACTCTCTGCTCTGAGTATGCTGTATATACTCTCTGCTCTGAGTATGCTGTATATACTCCCTGCTCTGAGTATGCTGTATATACTCGCTGCTCTGGGGACGCTGTATATACTCCCTGCTCTGAGTATGCTGTATATACTCTCTGCTCTGAGTATGCTGTATATACTCACTGCTCTGAGTATGCTGTATATACTCACTGCTCTGAGTATGCTGTATATACTCTCTGCTCTGAGTATGCTGTATATACTCTCTGCTCTGAGTATGCTGTATATACTCGCTGCTCTGAGTATGCTGTATATACTCCCTGCTCTGAGTATGCTGTATATACTCGCTGCTCTGAGTATGCTGTATATACTCACTGCTCTGAGTATGCTGTATATACTCGCTGCTCTGAGTATGCTGTATATACTCACTGCTCTGAGTATGCTGTATATACTCTCTGCTCTGAGTATGCTGTATATACTCTCTGCTCTGGGGACGCTGTATATACTCTCTGCTCTGAGTATGCTGTATATACTCCCAGCTCTGAGTATGCTGTATATACTCTCTGCTCTGAGTATGCTGTATATACTCGCTGCTCTGGGGACGCTGTACATACTCCCTGCTCTGAGTATGCTGTATATACTCTCTGCTCTGAGTATGCTGTATATACTCACTGCTCTGAGTATGCTGTATATACTCGCTGCTCTGAGTATGCTGTATATACTCTCTGCTCTGAGTATGCTGTATATACTCGCTGCTCTGGGGACGCTGTATATACTCTCTGCTCTGAGTATGCTGTATATACTCCCAGCTCTGAGTATGCTGTATATACTCGCTGCTCTGGGGACGCTGTACATACTCCCTGCTCTGAGTATGCTGTATATACTCACTGCTCTGAGTATGCTGTATATACTCGCTGCTCTGAGTATGCTGCATATACTCACTGCTCTGAGTATGCTGTATATACTCGCTGCTCTGAGTATGCTGTATATACTCACTGCTCTGAGTATGCTGTATATACTCACTGCTCTGAGTATGCTGTATATACTCGCTGCTCTGAGTATGCTGTATATACTCTCTGCTCTGAGTATGCTGTATATACTCACTGCTCTGGGGACGCTGTATATACTCCCTGCTCTGAGTATGCTGTATATACTCCCTGCTCTGAGTATGCTGTATATACTCGCTGCTCTGAGTATGCTGTATATACTCACTGCTCTGAGTATGCTGTATATACTCGCTGCTCTGAGTATGCTGTATATACTCGCTGCTCTGAGTATGCTGTATATACTCACTGCTCTGAGTATGCTGTATATACTCTCTGCTCTGAGTATGCTGTATATACTCACTGCTCTGAGTATGCTGTATATACTCTCTGCTCTGAGTATGCTGTATATACTCGCTGCTCTGAGTATGCTGTATATACTCACTGCTCTGAGTATGCTGTATATACTCTCTGCTCTAAGTATGCTGTATATACGCCCTGCTCTGAGTATGCTGTATATACTCACTGCTCTGAGTATGCTGTATATACTCCCTGCTCTGGGGACGCTGTATATGCTCGCTGCTGTATAAACCTTTAGCCAAGCCTGGGGCTTTAACTCACATAAATCAGGTCATTGCAAGTCACTATGGATACGAGCTACTGCTAAACAAATGTCATTTAATTTAAATGTAAATATGGTTATAAAACAAATATGTTTGGAGGTGTAGAAAAATCTTGCAATCTTTTCTTTCACAGTAATAATGCTAATCTCAGTCAGTTTCCCTCCACCCATCACTGACTGTGTTAACTTGACTACTAAATATTTGTGTATATGGGCTTATCCCTCAACAGCACATTGCAGTCCCTGCTTTTGACATCAGGAAGGCATTGGTTGTTTTTGAATCTAAGTTGCAATTTGCACATTGGAGACGAACGGTGGAGCGTTTGTGAAGGCTTAAAGTCGGCTTAGTCACTGTCTCTAAAAGGGATGTGGCGTTGCCAGATTTTCAGATATATATTCCATTTCCCAAAAGGTAGCCTCGTGGCTAATGTTCTGAGTCTAAGGCAACCATACAGCAAGCTGGCTGCTTGATGCAAAAGGCACAAAACTACTTAGCCTGAATTTGGCTAAGGTTAGCTAATGATCGCTTAACATTGAGTTCCGAGTTGACCTCCAATTCATGACCCCCATCCTCTCTGAGGAGTATCTGCTGCTATGCTTTGTGCTCATAGCACCCAATTACTCAGGCCCCTAGTAGGGCACACTGGTATTTTGTGTTGTATTTCTAGGCTACTGTAGCTACACGGGCATTAGCACCGAAAAAAGAATGCACGGATGCTGTAGATAACGTGGGAAAGGGACACAACGTGTTGTCCGGCCTGGTTATTTGCTTCGGAGGCGATCATCATATTTGCCTTGGACTTGCTAAACGATACCAGGCTTTGAGGTTTGTTGCCTTAACCTCACAAAAAAAAATAAAAGGTCTGTCGGGCTTGGCATTTCAGACAGTCCGGTGCCAGGGCTCCTGTCATCTCGCGACCCCCCCGGGAAACCAGCGGGAGCAGAGTGCAACAGCGGAGATTTTATTTGCTTTTTGCTTTTTCCTCCCCAGCGGAGCCACCATCGCGCAGGACATGGGTGACGGCCGAAATCAGCTTCCCAGTGCGCAGCTTGCGTAACGGAGGCGGGGGGAGGAACTCCACACGCGCACTTTAACAGACCGAAAAGCCAATTACGCGGTAGTCTCGAGAGCAGAGCGGCAGGCCGCTGTTGTCAAGATTTTCTAAACGATTTATGTTGAATGCGAAGGTTAAATTGGTAATTATACACGGAGCTCAGCTGAACACAAACCTTCAGGAAATCATTTGTTCGCTCACGAGATCTAGTTTGTTCGGAATAGGAAATCTCCATTACCCGCGAAGGGCGCGAGTCACAACAAAGTGAGAAATTGTTCAATATACAACCTCAATTTTTATTATTATTTTTTTATCTCAGAGGAGTGATGTGAAAACAAATGACACGATATTATGACTGTTTCAAAACACATTTGCATGCCACCACGTAGCTCATACGGTCAATCATAGCTACAAGTTTTGGTAGGCCTATATGTAATCCTGCATAAATACCCATAGGTAATAGTAGGCCTACAGCTGTTTCTTCACATACTGAGTGCCAGAGTCCACAGGAAAATAAATGTTTGTTCATTTCCCTGCTACGCGAGAAGAGGGGTATTCTAACTTAAGCAGAACTCTGAACCCTTTTGCACAAAAATAAATTAAAAATCTGCATTTCCTAAGGGAATGAAGCGAGTAAACGCATTTACTTGGGGTAACGTACATTTATGTGCGGTAACAATCGAGGTTGTTGCAGATGCCCTCCTGTGATATATGAATATGCATGCTTCATGCCTATTTCATACAGTATGTAAGATGTGTTTTGCAAGATAAGATATTGATAAGATGTGATCTCGCTATTGTTTCAATAAGCTTTATCAATACACCAGAGAATTATTCTGCTTCATAATAACGGGGACTGTTCCGTATCGCATTCATTATTGGAATCTGTGTAAATTGAGACACTATGAGAAACTGATAGCAATAACAGTACCATTTGGATGAACATCAGCACATCAGATATTCAGTCTGTTGTGATTTGAGACGAGCTTTATCTAATATCTCTTCATTAAAATGACAGAGAGCAAAGAGACTCTTATGAGAGGAAGCTAGGTAATAGAAATCGGTTAAAAAAAAAAGAACTAATAAATTATATGCAGAAGGAGCAAGTACTGCTGTAATTAGAGTAATTAACGTTCAGCACCAATCAAGTCGGATGATTGGTTTGCCACAGAGGGTGCATTTGAATGTGATTTGAGTGTTTATCTCCAGCAAGAGGGCTCTGTACCTCATTAGAATACCCGTTCTGTCGCACAAGAACTCTGTTACGGCTCATTGTGTGTCTGAACCCATTTCCCAGGAGAAAACTCAGTTCTACCCTCCAAATTCCATGCAGGGTTGTTCTATGTGTTTATTTATTTATTTATTTATTTATTTTAGTAAAAGAATGTTGGACACTGCACGGAAAAGCGTTGGTGACCATGAACCCACTCCCCGATGTGGTTAGAGGATGGGCTCCCCTATTGAGTCTGCTTCCTGCCAAAGTTTCTTCCTCTCTGTCCCCTAGTGAGTCTCTTCTTGCCACTGTCACCCTAGACTTGCTTTTAAGGGGGCTTTAGGTTGGGGATATGCTGTGAAGCGTACGCTACTGCAACTAATTTCTTTCTAAAATGCATGGCATAAATACATTTTTGATTTGAGATAAGACCCAGGGAAAGGGGCTTCACCAGCCGCTATGCGCTTCCTCTCCTGTCACCACAAAGCAGCGATAGCCGTCGCTTGCCCTTTGCAGACTGGGCTCTGTTTGAACGCTGTAGCCGCATCCTGCTGTAGTACGGAGAATGTCTCGAGCACAGTACCCTCATTCTGCTTTCGTATACAAGCACTAGGCGTCCCCGTGGCAACGTCACGCGGTCCCTCTATCTGCTCTTACTGTAGTCATGAGTCTCTCACATAAATAACAGGTATGATGGACACTTGGCTCCAGGCTCTGTCTTGAGCTGATAAAACTGAACAGCAACGGCTTTGAGACTAAATGGGATGATGGAGAGAAAGTTTAGCGCGCTTATTTTGGCCTGAGTGAAATGCGTGCGGAACAAATTCCAGTGTATCGTAGCCTAGTTATTTAAATTTATGAGAGCACGACTCGTAGAAGAGGCATTCTACTGATTCTCACAAATGGTCTTATACTGTACTGAGACTAGACGTGTGTACCATGATTTGTTGTCTGCAAGAATCACAATTAAATTATAAAATATAATATGCAATATAGGCCTACATTTAACACGGGTATTAAGATAATAAAGAAACTTTGAAATGTGCGTAGAACTGAACATAGATTACGTGAGGCGGTAGTCTCATGTGCTGTAGCATAGCTATAGATTTCTGCTCATTTCTGACTGAGATGTCTCTGATAAATGATAGTAGTCTTGGCCTATATGTCAGAATAAAGCAGATTCCTTTACTTGTTTTGATAGTCCTTCCTTCCATTACATTAACTCTGAATCTTTTACACATAATTTCTGTAATGACAGAATGACAGGAAAACATTCTCATCGTGAATAAAAAAAAAAGTATTTTCAATTAGGGTCTGTTTTTCTCAAGCAAATTTCTATGGTTTGGAACATGAAAATGAAGATATGCATGGAACAGTATGTGTTTTTTATGCTGTGCAAGCCCTCGATTCACCTTTTTATGACATGCTGCATTTTATTTAGGGTCACTGACTACTGAGGCAGTCTGAAGCTGATAAACATGGAAGCTGATATACATTTATCGTTGTCGATGGCAATGCTTCTTTTCCTAAATTTAATATAAACATTTTATCGTTCTGTTTCTGTACTTTCTGCTCACATGACTCATTTTTAATACGCTGAAATTAAGTTGCTGTCCAGTTACAGTACAACAACTGTAAAAAGTTTGTAAACTGCAATCCTTGTGTCCAGTCCTATTAAAATAAAGAAAGTTTGCTTAACTTGTTAAAATTAAAGTCTTTATATCTTACAGAAATTGACTCAGTCATTGTTTTTAAATAACAACTGTGGTTTACACAGTCTGTGTTTTTAACTGTGGTTTTTAACTGTGTTTTTAACTGGTTTTTACAGTCAAAACCTCCTTGTCGGTAACTGGGGAAAACTGGAACCCTAAAAGTCCGTTTTTCCTGAAGCACCTGCCGTGTGAGACCTGGTTTGTTCTGGTTTATTCTGTGTGATATGTTCACTGTTCACTGAAATTCAGTTTAGGTAGAGACAAGACTTTTTTTAGTTCTTCTCTAAACCGGGCATCAGGTGGATGGACCCTGCAAAATGGACCCTGCATATTCTCCTCATGCCCGAACTGTACACAGTTTATGCCAGTTCATCAGTGGACTGCTGGACTCCTCCTGCAGTGATTCTTGGTAGGCCTCAGCCAGCTAAGAGCAGGACATTTAATTTGCTTATTTTTAGTAAATGAAAACTTTAAATCACGATAATGTAATTAATTTTATTTTTCATAAATATTTTATTTATTTATTTATTTATTGGTCAAAGAACCAATGGTCACTAAGAAACGTGCATTAAATACACTTTATTATTCAAATACAAATGCCGTGTTACACTTGCATCTCATAAATATCACTGCACATTCATTCTCTTTCAGTACACAATTATTTTTCTGAACAAAACACAAACAAACACACTTCTTGTGCAAAAACAGCTGGATACCAGACACAGTAAACATGTAACTGCATTTAACTTTAACATGTAACTGCATTTAACTTTAACATGTCACTGCATTTAACTTTAACATGTCACTGCATTTAACTTTAACATGTCACTGCATTTAACTTTAACATGTCACTGCATTTAACTTTAACATGTCACTGCATTTAACTTTAACATGTAACTGCTGCGACGTTCAGAGATGTTTCCTCGTGCTGTGAAAGGGCCGCGGCGCATGTTCTGCATGCACCGTGTGGTGCAGGTGTTGCATGCACCGTGTGGTGCAGGTGTTGCATGCTGCATGTGGCACAGGTGTTGAGGGTGGCACGGCGCTGAGACTAGAGAACTCCCCTCCCCAGCAGGGAGCAGGAGTGAGTAGTGTTAAGCATGGGATGGATAGAGGTAGGGTAGAGGTAGGGTAGGGTGGGGGATGCGACCAGAATGCGGCCAGTTGTGTTGCGTGCCAATAAGCATGCACCTCTGGGTGCATCTCCCGTCTCTCCTGCAACAAGCACACGCCACTCACTGAATTTAGAACTTTGAGTCTGGAATTAATAAATCCCTTACCCTTTGAGTCTGGAATTATTGCACATAGACAACATCTCCTTCAACATCGCACGGGAGGGCTGTATATTCCTAATACAAGTATCCACAACACAATAGTGACAGCGATGTTATATTTGAGGGAATCCACATAGAACCACGCATTGATCAACTGCTTGTGGGGATCTGTGGCGCTGACAAACTGCAGTTGTGAACACTGCCAGTAGGGGGCAGTCTGAACAAATGCTCAATTGTATTTCCATTCTTCAAAAGTGCATCAACAGTGACCGCACTGACCGATGCCAATCACAACATTCAATGGACACTTATATACACGCATTAATTGGTACATTTTGCTAAATGGGACAGTAAATTAATTTCCTAGCTGAAGATTCATATGTTGTTTTTTTGTAAGACAAAGTATACTAGCAATTAGAACACTTTTTAAACAATGACATAGAAGGAAAATGTGCCGAAGCCATTTCTCATTTTTGCACCAGTGAATCTTTTTTTGGGGGGGTGGGGGGCGATGTTTTGGACTTTGGCACACCGAACATCACATTCAAAATAACCGAGTAACAAACCACGCACGAATAGGCGATGTATTATATACACTTTATACACCGAAGCGAGGTCCATAATGGCAGATTAACTAAAGCTACAGTACTGGGAGAAGATTGGTCCAGTAGCTGGACATAACGCGCAGCTTTTAGAGTAGGCTACTTTAGGCTATGCCTGGCCGTACTTCAGAAGGCAGCCACGTGCACAGATAAGCGGGTCACAAACACTGCATTTAAACCGAGGAGAGTTAGCTCGAAGCCCCTATCAGAGTCCATGTGTGTGTGTGTTAAGTGCAGATAGCGAACGGAGATCATGAGCCTCGCTGTGCACAGCGCGCGCGCGCGCGACCATTCCGCCCCGCAGCTTCGTCCGAATCCGAGACTGGCTGTTGTGTCGTATTAATCAAAATGCGATCAAGCTTGCGGAGACCTAAACGTTCCCCAAATCCAAATTTCTGTACTGATAGATTTTTGACGAAAATTCTATCTCCTGCGCGCGCTGGCGGATTACAGCAGCGAGAGTGGGACTGACATCACAGCTGCAAAAGCCTTGAAGTGCAATAATCCCCGCGCCACTGAAATAATTGGGCCCTAAAGTTTAAAACAAACGCAAACAACATTAACAAAAACAAGAAAACAAAAACAAGAAAACGAGTGCATGTTTAATAAATACATTTCGCTGTGTGCCACGAGTTTACAGGAAATTCAGACTTCGTTTACATGGTGATTTGCAGAACTCTTGTTTTTCTCTTTATAAAACAACCCCACTGCGGAGCAAGATCGTCGACTACCCTGTTTTGTTCTCGTGACTATCGCGGCAGTAGGCTATTCTATATAGGGCAGTGAAAATAAAATTAGCTGGTCATTTCGTTCAACTATTTATTTCCCTTCGTAAACATAACCTATGAATCGGATTACAGTTCCACTGAAATTAGCTATCTCTCGTAGAATTAGTAAACTCGGTACATTCTTCAATGAACGGCTGCCCTGATAAAAAAAAAAAAAAACGCCTATAATCAAATCTGTCGGCGCAAACGTGTCTTTGTGTGACGGAATATGAACACGTTTAACATGTTTTGCATGTTTTAACAAAGAGTTATCTACTCGTTAGAGTATAGTACTCTGCTGGCGGTGCGCGGGTGTTCGAGGAAAGATATTAATCATATATTATAGATATTAATAATTTGTTTACGGTGCTGTTATTAAATTGAGTAGTCGCTCCTTTGCCGAGAATAATGGATTAAAAAAAACAGGACATGTCGCGTATTCCACCCAAGTTCTTCATATCTACTCATCCGTTTCCCAAAGCGGCGACTGAATGCTCAATTTACACGGAGAGAGTCCACTCTTTCTACAAGTTCTGAACTCAAACGTTGATTAGTCTTTAAATGAAGGTTATTCAGTGGATACGAAAGCGTGTCTGGTGGCTGCGGGCACCGTGGTTGCACTTGTTGTTCTTATGCGTGTTTGGTTATGCGATTGCCATCAGAGCTGGAACAATCGCACTACAATCGCTTGCTTTCGATGATATCTGCATTTGCACGGAAGGTGTATCCTCTGTAACATTTTCGTTAATTGGCTCAGGCTTTCTTCGACGGGATCAACGAGAGAACGCGGAGCTATCTGAACATATTTTCCAATGTGCAAAAGGCTTTCCCTGTGATAACTTCAATAAACATGTACTGTTTACTTTTTACAGTTCAATCTGTATCATAAAATCTACCGACAAAAAAATTCAGTACGTGGGCCAATATTGTCTGGCACCTCTATTTGTTTAACAAATACAAAGCTTAAAGATAAGAAAATAAAGGCATCTTGCAAAAATGATGAGGTAGATGAAGAATTCTACGATGCCACATTTGTATGGTGTCAAAACACTCCTAGGTGGACACATTGAACGATAATGCAATGGAAAATATACATATCTGTATTTCCACAATGAAATGCGCACATGGCAATGAGACCCCCAACCACTTGTTTGCTTAGAAGAGCACGGCCTGGGCGTGAGGTCCAGCATTTAACTCTGACTCATTCGAGCAGAGGAAACGCATACAATCACTAGACAGCAGGCTGCCTGAGTTAAATGGCACTCATCATAGCCTTGCTGCAGTTTCCATTGGGGTCTGTTCTCTCTGGCACGGAGAGTTCACTTTTCTCATGTATCCTGTCCGTCACGTCCCTTTCCTCGGCCAACTTACTCCTCACTTGCTGTTCGCTCTGCCAGCTGGTCCCGCTGTACATGTAGTCATTGGTGTGGCCCATCTTAGGGAAGGGCGACCTCCTCAAGCAAAGAATTTCTTGGAAGGCGTACCTGAATTCGGGACTCCTGCAGTAGATGAGTGGGTTGAACGCGGAGTTAGCGTACCCTATCCAGTTGAGGATCTTGAAGGTGAGCTCAAAGTTTTTCATGAGGCGGATGGCGTCCACCGTGTTTAGCACGTTTAGCACGAAGAAGGGCAGCCAGCAGAGCGTGAAGGTGCCCATGATGATGCCCAGCGTCTTCAGGGCCTTGTGCTCCTTCAGGCAGAACTTGGTCTTCTTCCCGTTGCGGGCGTCCCCCCCGCCGCCGTGGCTCACCTGCGCCAGGTTGTTGTTCTGGGCGTGAAAGCGGCCCTGGCTGCGGTCGATCTTTCTCAGCTGCTTGCGCGCCTCCTGGAAGACGCGGCCATAGACGAAGACCATGACCACCAGCGGGATGTAGAAGGAGACGATGGAGGACGCGATGGCGTAGTGGATGTTGGTGTTGAAGTCACAGCAGCTCGTGTTCTGCATGCACTCCTGCGCGTCCTTTTCGGGCGATATCCACCACTTCATGTGAATGGGCAGGTAGGAGATGAGGCCCGCTACGACCCACACCAGCACAACCACCACGCGGGCTCGGCACTTAGTCAGCAGGGACTGGTAGTGGAACGGCGAGGTGATGGCGAGATAGCGGTCCAGGGCGATCACGCACAGCGTCTCGATGCTCGCCGTGACGCATAGCACGTCCGTGGCGGTCCAGAAATCGCACCAGAAGTTTCCAAAGTGCCAGGTGCCCAGGATGATGTGGCACGCGCCAAACGGCACCACCACTAAGCCCATGACCAGGTCAGCACAGGCCAGGGAGGTGATGAAGCAGTTGGTGACCGTCTGCAGCCTCTGAAAGCGGGCGATGGCGGTGATGACCAGCACGTTCCCGAAAACGATGCACAGCACCAGGAGCGACGCCACCATGCCCAGCAAAACCTTCTCCCCCTTGCTGGAGCCGGCCAATGTGCCGTTCATCCCCACAGAGGAGGAGTTCAGCACAGCCCGTGTGCTCTCATTTCCCATGATCTGAAATGAAGAGCCACACAAACAGATAAGAATAAGAGAAGCAAACATTGAGGAATGAAATTACCGTAATTTAAAAGTCATTAGGAGATAACCAGCATTAAACAAACCACTTAAACAAAACTGTTAAGAGCAAAACTAAACAAATGAAAGCCGATTAGTTCACCAACCTCCAGTTTTCTTCCTTATCGTCTTGTCTGCCGTGCAAACTGAAAGAGTTCCCTTGGTTTTAATAGTTTTCATAAATGCTTGACTTCATTGTGCTGACTGGCCTCTGTCTCTCGTTTCTCTCTCTCTCTCTGACTCTTTTTTCCCCTCTTTCTCTCTGTCTCTCTCTATCTCTGTGTGTCTCTCTCTCGCTCTCTCTCCCTCTCAGTGCGATTCAGTTGTAGACACATGAGTTCTGGCATTGGTTATGGCTGTAAGGCTATTTGTCAGAGCCCTTATAGCATTCGGCGATGACATCATTCCCTGAGCAGCCAATGAGAGGGCCAGCCAGGCAAGGCATCCGTGGACTGCTTAGCTTTTGAACAGGCTGGGCTGCCTGCCTTGCTGTGTGTATGTGAGGCAAACTGAGATAGAGGAAGTAGAGAGCAGATTACTAAAGGAGGAGGAACTGAAACAAACCAGCTTTGCGTGTCTCTTCTCTCGAGCTCTCCAGCAATGCGCCTAATACACAACGCAGGGAAAGGGTGATTCTTTCAGAGTGCAGACCTTACTTCATTTAAAAAGGAACTGGACTGAGGTTACCCAAACACTTGTCCCTAAGAATTGTGTAATGGAGACACTATAGGAAATAGAGTGTCATTTTGCAAAAACACCTTCAGGTGTTTAATGATCAAAATGGACTTTCGATGTTGTTATACTGCTTCGGAGGTGTGAGATAGCCTGCACATCTCATATTGTAAAATAAAAAGGCCCAAAAAAACCTGTCGTTTTATATCTCAACAAGAAATGGCACAAGATAGGAGTGAAAGAGTAAAGTCGAAACCACTGTCCAGAGCTTTTGTTATTATAAGAACCACATGGCTTTCTCAGTACCTGAAGTGAAAAAGGATGTTCAATTCTGCACAGATCGCTCTGCACTATTTATCTTATTGAAGTTGCAATAAAAAAATATTGCAACCCTAAAACACATCAATATTTTCTTGTACATTTGGGGCTTGATTTGCTTGACCTTTAGCGTGCGGAAAGCCTTTTAGCACACGCAAAACCAATAACATTACCAATGATTGGTCGTGGTATTTGTTTTGCACCAATCATTTGTTGTGTTATTAGTTTTGTGTGTGCTAAAAGGTTTTGCACACACTGAGTAAATCAGACCCTTAGCGTCTGAAAAGCATATTGCATTTGCTGTGTTTATTTAATATTTTCTCCCTATGTGTGTATGCAGCTTTGCGTTGTTCGTGTAGAATAAACGGGAGTAGGATGCTTCTGCAGTCAGGTGTCAGGTAACAGGTAACAGGTAACATGTTATATTGATCGTTGGGCCAGCAGTGAACCTACAGGACATGCGACGGCTAATCTTTGAGCTTTTTTTATTGTGAGTGTGATTAAGTTAGTGCATCAGGGTTTGGGTTAGGGTTAGGAGCAGGGTCAGGAGAAGGGTCAGGGTTAGGAGCAGTGTTAGGGTCAGGAGAAGGGTCAGGGTTAGGAGCAGTGTTAGGGTCAGGAGAAGGGTCAGGGTCAGAGCAGTGTTAGGGTCAGGAGCAGTGTTAGGGTCAGGAGCAGGGTTAGGGTCAGGAGCAGGCCTGCATCCTATGCCAAGACTGGCCCATCTGAGAATGCTGCACTTGCCCTTTGAACAAATACACGTCATGTGTCTGTTTCATTACATTACATTACATAACATTACATTACAGGCATTTAGCAGACGCTCTTATCCAGAGCCACTTACACAACTTTATTATTATTATTTTTTTATTGTTTATCCATTTATACAGCTGGATATATACGGAAGCGATTCAGGTTAAGTACCTTGCGCAAGGGTACAACAGCAGTGTCCTACCTGGGAATCGAACCTGCAACCCTTCGGTTACAAGGCCAGTTCCTTAACCATTATACTACACTGCCGCCCGTTTCCAGTGATATACAGTATAAATCAATGAAGATAACATGGATCTCTTCTTCCAGGTCATTATAGGGAATGCTGGTGATTTATTTATAAATGTGTATAACTACATATAACTCTCTCTCTTTTGCTCTCTCATATGTGTGAGTATGTATATATACTGTATATATATGTACATATTTATACTGTGTGTGTGTATATATATATATATATATGTGTGTGTGTGTGTGCGTGTGTGTGAGTGTGTGTGTGTGTGTGTGTGTTTGTGTATCTAAATTTCAATTTTTTCCTCTGTTACTGTAAATAGTGGTAATAAATGTAAATTATGTGTATAACACTTAATAAAGATGATCCTGTGTCTTTTGCATTCTCTAACAGCTGAATTAAATGTCCACAGTTAAATACATAGTATTATTCTCACACTGCTGGGGTCCCACTTAGTTAATCACGTCTCATTGATAAGAACTGAGCCACAGAAATTACTCACAGTGTTCGTGCAAATTTCTGGCAGCCATCCATCAAACAAGATGTAATCTTTTTTTTTTTCTTTTTATTGGTTTACCTCTGTATCATGTTGCTAAGTACCTACACATAATTAATGTGAAGTTATTAATAGAACTGTAATATTTGTGCTATTTGGTGAAAGGCCAGGCGTCCCCTCTGACGTTCTGTGGCGTGGCAATGTAAAATAAGGCATGTGGAACAGGTCTAGCGGCTGAGGTTTCTACGTTCAAAATCTAGGTGGGGCACTGCTGTTGCACCCTTGAGCAAAGTACTTAACCTGAATTACTTCTGTCAAATATGCAGCAGTATAAATAGATTGTACCTAAAAGAATGTGAGGCGTGTAATTCTCTGTGGGTAAGAGCGTCTAACGCTGAGTGAAATTAAATGAAAATGTAAACTCCTGTGGGCCCGTAGGGAGGTTTGAGCGACACCGGGCCATCTCTCCACGATAAGCAGCCTGTGTGTTTTACCCTGAAAATGATGTTTTTATTGTATAACGCTGTGTATTTGTGTGTGTTTTATGTAAGACACAGGGCGGCAGTGTAGTACAGTGGTTAAGGAACTGGGTTTGTAACCGAAAGGTCGCAGGTTCGAGTCCCACGTAGGACACTGCCGTTGTACCCCTGAGCAAGGTACTTCACCTGAATTGCTTCAGTATATATCCAGCTGTAAATGGATACTATGTATAAATGCAAAAATGCTGTGTAAGTCGCTCTGGATAAGAGCGTCTGCTAAATGCCTATAATGTAATGTAATGTTTTACCCTGAAAATGGTGTTTTTATTGTTGTGGAGGGCTTCTGCATGGTTCATAGTACAGAAAGATAACAGCGTTTGTCGAGTTGCAGGCCTTTCTTTTCCCCAGCTGCGTTTACAATCTATAGTTCCATGTTTGTGATCAGACTAGAGGACAAGATTGAAACGTATCGTTTGCTTTTCCTTTTCACCACATGCTCAAATAACTTTTTGATATTCAGAGAGATTAACATAATTTTCTCTCTTGTTCTCCGAGAGCCTTTATTTGCATATCTGAACAGGGAAATTGTCTGCATATGAACAGTCCTCCACTGACTCCTTCCGTTTATTTTTTTTTTGAATGAATGCAAATTCCATTTGGCCCTGCCGTTTGGCTTCGCACACGTGTGTTCACAATGCCTTGCTGAGCGGGATCACGGGCACACACGTGTGTTCACAGTGCCTTGCTGAGTGGGATCACGGGCACACACGTGTGTTTACAGTGCCTTGCTGAGTGGGATCACGGGCACACGCGTGTGTTCACAGTGCCTTGCTGAGCGGGATCACGGGCACACACGTGTGTTCACAGTGCCTTGCTGAGCGGGATCACGGGCACACACGTGTGTTCACAGTGCCTTGCTGAGCGGGATCACGGGCACACACGTGTGTTCACAGTGCCTTGCTGAGCGGGATCACGGGCGCACACGTGTGTTCACAGTGCCTTGCTGAGCGGGATCACGGGCACACACGTGTGTTCACAGTGCCTTGCTGAGCGGGATCATGGACACACATGTGTGTTCACAGTGCCTTGCTGAGCGGGATCACGGGCACACACGTGTGTTTACAGTGCCTTGCTGAGCGGGATCACGGGCACACACGTGTGTTCACAGTGCCTTGCTGAGCGGGTTCACGGGCACACACGTGTGTTCACAGTGCCTTGCTGAGCGGGATCACGGGCACACACGTGTGTTCACAGTGCCTTGCTGAGCGGGATCACGGGCACACACGTGTGTTCACAGTGCCTTGCTGAGCGGGATCACGAGCGCACACGTGTGTTCACAGTGCCTTGCTGAGCGGGATCACGGGCACACACGTGTGTTCACAGTGCCTTGCTGAGCGGGATCACGGGCACACACGTGTGTTCACAGTGCCTTGCTGAGCGGGATCACGGGCACACACGTGTGTCCACAGTGCCTTGCTGAGCGGGATCATGGGCGCACACGTGTGTTCACAGTGCCTTGCTGAGCGGGATCATGGGCGCACACGTGTGTTCACAGTGCCTTGCTGAGCGGGATCATGGGCACACACGTGTGTTCACAGTGCCTTGCTGAGCGGGTTCACGGGCGCACGCGTGTGTTTACAGTGCCTTGCTGAGCGGGGTCACGGGCACACACGTGTGTTCACAGTGCCTTGCTGAGCGGGTTCACGGGCACACACGTGTGTTCACAGTGCCTTACTGAGCGGGATCAGGGGTGCACACGTGTGTTCACAGTGCCTTGCTGAGCGGGTTCACGGGCACACACGGTTCAGCCTTTCGTCACAAACATGAAGGATTCTATGGTATTCAGAGACCAGGAGAACACCATGTGCATGAATACAGCTCAGCATCCATCTTTCAGATCAGAAATACGCAGTGATATCAGAACCATCAACCATATCTCTGCCATTTATATACACCGCTTAAATGCACACATACACATACACGCACATACACGCACATACACACACATGCACACACACACACACACACACACGCACACACACAGTGACTGGGTGTGTGCATGTCTATAAGGAAAGACCTGAGAGCAGAGAAGAACGCTCTTCAACATCTCATCCTCTTCCTCTTCCTTTTATTTGTTTCTTATTTTATTCTGCTTGGAAAACACCATGCTTATCAAAACATTATCTCAACCATTAAATCACTCTGTTCAATTAATTTGGCAAAGCACAATGTGATATGATTATAGTGTACTGCTGGTCAACTGCATCACATAGATGCCAATAAATTGTAAAAAATTATTTAAATGATCTTCATTACTTAGTATATTTTTCAGTATTGGCTTTCCGCAAACCAGATACCACTGAAACTGGCAGTATGACGTTGGGAGTATTATGACTTGCACTAGATAAGGAAACATGAGAGGATTCTTGATAACCTATTGATTTATTTTCACCAGTCTTTCTGCCAGCCATTGTGTCACATGCCAAACAAATCTCCATCGAACAATTTGGAGGGATGGAGAGAATCAGGAAAAGAGCTTCCCACTGATTTACAGTTGGAATTGAGGGTTTTGCCACCATGGTGTTATTCTGCTCTTCACCATGGTGTTATTCTGCTCTTCACCATGGTGTTATTCTGCTCTTCACCATGGTGTTATTCTGCTCTTCACCATGGTGTTATTCTGCTCTTTATCATGGTGTTATTCTGCTCTTCACCATGGTGTTATTCTGCTCTTCACCATGGTGTTATTATGATCTTCACCATGGTGTTATTCTGCTCTTCACCATGGTGTTATTCTGCTCTTTATAATGGTGTTATTCTGCTCTTCACCATCGTGTTATTCTGCTCTTCACCATGGTGTTATTCTGATCTTCACCATGGTGTTATTCTTATCTTCACCATCGTGTTATTCTGCTCTTCACCATGGTGTTATTCTGCTCTTCACCATGGTGTTATTCTGATCTTCACCATGGTGTTATTCTTATCTTCACCATCGTGTTATTCTGCTCTTCACCATGGTGTTATTCTGCTCTTCACCATGGTGTTATTCTGCTCTTCACCATGGTGTTATTCTGCTCTTCACCATGGTGTTATTCTGCTCTTCACCATGGTGTTATTCTGCTCTTTATCATGGTGTTATTCTGCTCTTCACCATGGTGTTATTCTGCTCTTCACCATGATGTTATTCTGCTCTTCACCATGGTGTTATTCTGCTCTTCACCATGGTGTTATTCTGCTCTTCACCATGGTGTTATCCTGCTCTTCACCATGGTGTTATTCTGCTCTTCACCATGATGTTATTCTGCTCTTCACCATGGTGTTATTCTGCTCTTCACCATGGTGTTATTCTGCTCTTTGTCATGGTGTTATTCTGCTCTTCACCATGGTGTTATTCTGCTCTTCACCATGGTGTTATTCTGCTCTTTGTCATGGTGTTATTCTGCTCTTCACCATGGTGTTATTCTGCTCTTCACCATGGTGTTATTCTGCTCTTCACCATGGTGTTATTCTGCTCTTCACCATGGTGTTATTCTGCTCTTTATCATGGTGTTATTCTGCTCTTCACCATGGTGTTATTCTGATCTTCACCATGGTGTTGTTCTTATCTTCACCATCGTGTTATTCTGCTCTTCACCATGGTGTTATTCTGCTCTTCACCATGGTGTTATTCTGCTCTTCACCATGGTGTTATTCTGCTCTTTATCATGGTGTTATTCTGATCTTCACCATGGTGTTATTCTGCTCTTTATCATGGTGTTATTCTGATCTTCACCGTGGTGTTATTCTGCTCTTCACCATGGTGTTATTCTGCTCTTTACCATGGTGTTATTCTGCTCTTCACCATGGTGTTATTCTGCTCTTCACCATGGTGTTATTCTGCTTTTCACCATGGTGTTATTCTGCTCTTCACCATGGTGTTATTCTGCTCTTCACCATGGTGTTATTCTGCTCTTTACCATGGTGTTATTCTGCTCTTCACCATGGTGTTATTCTGCTCTTCACCATGGTGTTATTCTGCTTTTCACCATGGTGTTATTCTGCTCTTCACCATGGTGTTATTCTGCTCTTCACCATGGTGTTATTCTGCTCTTTACCATGGTGTTATTCTGCTCTTCACCATGGTGTTATTCTGCTCTTCACCATGGTGTTATTCTGCTCTTCACCATGGTGTTATTCTGCTCTTTACCATGGTGTTATTCTGCTCTTCACCATGGTGTTATTCTGCTCTTCACCATGGTGTTATTCTGCTTTTCACCATGGTGTTATTCTGCTCTTCACCATGGTGTTATTCTGCTTTTCACCATGGTGTTATTCTGCTCTTCACCATGGTGTTATTCTGCTCTTCACCATGGTGTTATTCTGCTCTTCACCGTGATGTTATTCTGCTTTTCACCATGGTGTTATTCTGCTCTTTATCATGGTGTTATTCTGCTCTTCACCATGGTGTTATTCTGCTCTTCACCATGGTGTTATTCTGCTCTTTACCATGGTGTTATTCTGCTCTTCACCATGGTGTTATTCTGCTCTTTATCATGGTGTTATTCTGATCTTCACCATGGTGTTATTCTGCTCTTCACCATGGTGTTATTCTGCTCTTCACCGTGATGTTATTCTGCTCTTCACCATGGTGTTATTCTGCTCTTCACCATGGTGTTATTCTGCTCTTCACCATCGTGTTATTCTGCTCTTCGCCATGGTGTTATTCTGCTCTTCACCATGGTGTTATTCTGCTCTTCGCCATGGTGTTATTCTGCTCTTCACCATGGTGTTATTCTGCTCTTTATCATGGTGTTATTCTGATCTTCACCATGGTGTTATTCTGCTCTTTATCATGGTGTTATTCTGATCTTCACCGTGGTGTTATTCTGCTCTTCACCATGGTGTTATTCTGCTCTTTACCATGGTGTTATTCTGCTCTTCACCATGGTGTTATTCTGCTCTTCACCATGGTGTTATTCTGCTCTTCACCATGGTGTTATTCTGCTCTTCACCATGGTGTTATTCTGCTCTTTACCATGGTGTTATTCTGCTCTTCACCATGGTGTTATTCTGCTCTTCACCATGGTGTTATTCTGCTTTTCACCATGGTGTTATTCTGCTCTTCACCATGGTGTTATTCTGCTCTTCACCATGGTGTTATTCTGCTCTTTACCATGGTGTTATTCTGCTCTTCACCATGGTGTTATTCTGCTCTTCACCATGGTGTTATTCTGCTCTTCACCATGGTGTTATTCTGCTCTTTACCATGGTGTTATTCTGCTCTTCACCATGGTGTTATTCTGCTCTTCACCATGGTGTTATTCTGCTTTTCACCATGGTGTTATTCTGCTCTTCACCATGGTGTTATTCTGCTTTTCACCATGGTGTTATTCTGCTCTTCACCATGGTGTTATTCTGCTCTTCACCATGGTGTTATTCTGCTCTTCACCGTGATGTTATTCTGCTTTTCACCATGGTGTTATTCTGCTCTTTATCATGGTGTTATTCTGCTCTTCACCATGGTGTTATTCTGCTCTTCACCATGGTGTTATTCTGCTCTT
>CM040397.1:2607093-2782093 GCA_022702515.1 Ilyophis sp. 1 JC-2022
TGTACCTTCAATCTGGAAGCTTCTGCAAATGAAAAGAGACTTGGGTGCACTTAAGACCTTCAAATGACCGGCCTCTCCTTTCAAGAAAAATATATTTCAGATGCACCCCGACTATATTGCTCATTCAGTCAATTGTTTGTGCATTTTTTATTCGTGTTCCACGGGAAGGAATAATGAATTGTGGGTAATGATATGTGCTTTCATACGGGGCTCTCCCTTTTGGTCCCCACTGTGATTTAAAGCCAGAAGAACAAACCAACCCGCTGGCTCTGGAATGTCAGTCTTGCTGACGGAGATCCAAGATGTGTGCACAGCAAAAACTCTGAGCCAGTCAATTTGATTTGAACAGTGTGTTTTATCACAAAACAAATATTGCCAATGTTAACATAGTACATGCTCTACAGAAGTCAGATTTAAGGTTGTTTGGATTTATACGTTGATCCTGCAGCGGGTGCTGAAATGCAGCGTTCATGCGGACATGTTTACTGCTACAAATGAAGAGACTTTGGTTGTTCGTTTTTTGAATATTCAATCAGAGGGATGAATGTTTGGATGAGCCTCTTGGTCTCGGATCTGGGAATTGGCTATGCTCAGTCCCACATTGGGTTCCAAATTTATATTAAAAAAATGAAAGCCATAACTCAGTTTTAAAGACCTGAATAGTGAGACATACCAACTGTCAGATTTATCTGCAAATCTCCCAAATTTTTAATGGTTTTATAATCCGGTTTCACTGACAGTTTACAGTGCAGATGTTTGAACGTGCGCTGAGCTGCGCTTTGGTGGTCACACAGAAAATACGCAGCGGATTAGTGCTGTTTGTGGACTGGAATGTGGCCCCACCCACATGTTTTGATCTGTTTAAAGGTTTTTTTTGTTTGTTCTGGACAGTCAGACCTGCAGTCTCAGCTGAATAACCCTCCTGTATCTCTGTAGAGAGATCCAAACAGAGACACGCTCTAAAGCTCTGGACCCTCCTGTATCTCTGTAGAGAGATCCTAACAGAGACGCGCCCTAAAGCTCTGGACCCTCCTGTATCTCTGCAGAGAGATCCTAACAGAGACACACCCTAAAGCTCTGGACCCTCCTGTATCTCTATCTCCTGTAGAGAGATCCTAACAGAGACACGCCCTAAAGCTCTGGACCCTCCTGTATCTCTGCAGAGAGATCCTAACAGAGACACACCCTAAAGCTCTGGACCCTCCTGTATCTCTATCTCCTGTAGAGAGATCCTAACAGAGACACGCTCTAAAGCTCTGGACCCTCCTGTATCTCTGCAGAGAGATCCTAACAGAGACACGCTCTAAAGCTCTGGACCCTCCTGTATCTCTGCAGAGAGATCCTAACAGAGACACGCCCTAAAGCTCTGGATCCTCCTGTATCTCTGCAGAGAGATCCTAACAGAGACACGCTCTAAAGCTCTGGACCCTCCTGTATCTCTGCAGAGAGATCCTAACAGAGACACGCTCTAAAGCTCTGGACCCTCCTGTATCTCTGCAGAGAGATCCTAACAGAGACACGCTCTAAAGCTCTGGATCCTCCTGTATCTCTGCAGAGAGATCCTAACAGAGACACGCTCTAAAGCTCTGGACCCTCCTGTATCTCCTGCAGAGAGATCCTAACAGAGACACGCTCTAAAGCTCTGGACCCTCCTGTATCTCTGCAGAGAGATCCTAACAGAGACACGCCCTAAAGCTCTGGACCCTCCTGTATCTCTGCAGAGAGATCCTAACAGAGACACGCTCTAAAGCTCTGGACCCTCCTGTATCTCTGCAGAGAGATCCTAACAGAGACACGCTCTAAAGCTCTGGACCCTCCTGTATCTCTGCAGAGAGATCCTAACAGAGACACGCCCTAAAGCTCTGGACCCTCCTGTATCTCTGCAGAGAGATCCTAACAGAGACGCGCTCTAAAGCTCTGGACCCTCCTGTATCTCTGCAGAGAGATCCTAACAGAGACACGCTCTAAAGCTCTGGACCCTCCTGTATCTCTGCAGAGAGATCCTAACAGAGACACGCTCTAAAGCTCTGGACCCTCCTGTATCTCTGCAGAGAGATCCTAACAGAGACACACTCTAAAGCTCTGGATCCTCCTGTATCTCTGCAGAGAGATCCTAACAGAGACGCACTCTAAAGCTCTGGACCCTCCTGTATCTCTGCAGAGAGGTCCTAACAGAGACACGCTCTAAAGCTCTGGATCCTCCTGTATCTCTGCAGAGAGATCCTAACAGAGACACGCCCTAAAGCTCTGGATCCTCCTGTATCTCTGCAGAGAGATCCTAACAGAGACACGCTCTAAAGCTCTGGACCCTCCTGTATCTCTGCAGAGAGATCCTAACAGAGACACGCCCTAAAGCTCTGGACCCTCCTGTATCTCTGCAGAGAGATCCTAACAGAGACACGCTCTAAAGCTCTGGACCCTCCTGTATCTCTGCAGAGAGATCCTAACAGAGACACGCTCTAAAGCTCTGGACCCTCCTGTATCTCTGCAGAGAGATCCTAACAGAGACACGCCCTAAAGCTCTGGACCCTCCTGTATCTCTGCAGAGAGATCCTAACAGAGACACGCTCTAAAGCTCTGGCTCCTCCTGTATCTCTGCAGAGAGATCCTAACAGAGACACGCTCTAAAGCTCTGGACCCTCCTGTATCTCTATCTCCTGCAGAGAGATCCTAACAGAGACGTGCCCTAAAGCTCTGGATCCTCCTGTATCTCTGCAGAGAGATCCTAACAGAGACACGCTCTAAAGCTCTGGATCCTCCTGTATCTCTGCAGAGAGATCCTAACAGAGACACGCTCTAAAGCTCTGGACCCTCCTGTATCTCTGCAGAGAGATCCTAACAGAGACACGCTCTAAAGCTCTGGACCCTCCTGTATCTCTGCAGAGAGATCCTAACAGAGACACGCTCTAAAGCTCTGGACACTCCTGTATCTCCTGCAGAGAGATCCTAACAGAGACACGCTCTAAAGCTTTGGACCCTCCTGTATCTTCTGCAGAGAGATCCTAACAGAGACACGCCCTAAAGCTCTGGACCCTCCTGTATCTCTGCAGAGAGATCCTAACAGAGACACGCTCTAAAGCTTTGGACCCTCCTGTATCTTCTGCAGAGAGATCCTAACAGAGACACGCCCTAAAGCTCTGGACCCTCCTGTATCTCTGCAGAGAGATCCTAACAGAGACACACCCTAAAGCTCTGGACCCTCCTGTATCTCTGCAGAGAGATCCTAACAGAGACACGCTCTAAAGCTCTGGACCCTCCTGTATCTCTGCAGAGAGATCCTAACAGAGACGCGCCCTAAAGCTCTGGATCCTCCTGTATCTCTGCAGAGAGATCCTAACAGAGACATGCTCTAAAGCTCTGGACCCTCCTGTATCTCTGCAGAGAGATCCTAACAGAGACACGCTCTAAAGCTCTGGACCCTCCTGTATCTCTGCAGAGAGATCCTAACAGAGACACGCTCTAAAGCTCTGGACCCTCCTGTATCTTCTGCAGAGAGATCCTAACAGAGACACGCTCTAAAGCTCTGGACCCTCCTGTATCTCTGCAGAGAGATCCTAACAGAGACATGCCCTAAAGCTCTGGATCCTCCTGCATCTCTGCAGAGAGATCCTAACAGAGACATGCTCTAAAGCTCTGGACCCTCCTGTATCTCTGCAGAGAGATCCTAACAGAGACACGCTCTAAAGCTCTGGACCCTCCTGTATCTCTGCAGAGAGATCCTAACAGAGACACGCTCTAAAGCTCTGGACCCTCCTGTATCTCCTGCAGAGAGATCCTAACAGAGACACGCTCTAAAGCTCTGGATCCTCCTGTATCTCCTGCAGAGAGATCCTAACAGAGCTGTGCCCTGAGCTCTGGTCCGGCTGAACCGCTCGGTTAAAGATGTGCGTCAGTGCAGTCAGGGTTGAATGGGTCTTATTTCACTGCGCCGTTGTTTTCTCTGTCTGCTGTTGCCTTGTGCGCTCACAATATCACCATGAAATCGGAGTCATGCAACGTTCTGCTTCTTGTTTGTAAAGATCTGACACTGGCTTATTGCATAAAAATCATTACGTTCACATTTTATGCATTTAGCAGAATCTTTTATCCAGATCAAGTTTCACAGCTTATGTGCAATAAATTTATAAAGGAGGACATTTACTGGAACCAAACCCCTGCTCAAGGGTCCAATGGCACGACAGCAGCATCGAGCCTGGGAATCGAACCGGCAACCTCACAGATTTGAGGCTTAGTCCCTAACCACTTTGCTACACTGCCACCCTAAACACGCCACAGGGGTCCTAGTTAGGGTAGGGTAGGACCAAAGATTGAAAGACGTACACAGCTGGAGGGTGGACAGGAAGTGAGCGCACTTCACTTAAAGATGCGCCCAAGGCCATTGTGACACATCGGCACAGTGTATATCCTTAACATTCACCAGGTAAGATATAAGTAAACAGAGTCTCTGATGCAGCTTGAACCAGCCTGACTTGAGCTCAAGCCAAAGCTCACTGAGCTTGTGTGGCATGACAGCGCCCACAGCACGAGCTGCAACGCTAAACACACACTTTTTATCTTTTTCTTGGCACATTTGATCGAAAACCCCGTCGCCTGTGTTCTGATCCGGTGCGACGACTTCCCGCTGAAACGCGTTGGGCCCAAACGCCGCGGTATGCTGGCGTTTGCCCAGATCTAGATGACTGGCTGGACTCTGTCAGCCGTCCAAGTCATTCCTTTCCTGAAATGCAAGGCTCATATTTGTTCTTGTTTTATTTATACCTCTCCCTGTGACCCTTGCATTGGCAATGTGCTGCGATCCACTGCTGCTCTGTGCTTTTTTGATTATCTCTTCAGATTCAGTTATAACAGAAGCAGCCGACAGTTATTTTATTAGCTTACTTGACTATAACTCAAAAACTGTAGAAAGGGATATAATGAGCCAGCCTGTTCCCGCTCTACAGTGGGAAAGGGATATAATGAGCCAGCCTGTTCCAGCTCTACAGTGGGAAAGGGATATAATGAGCCGGGATATAATGAGCCAGTCTGGTTCCAGCTCTACAGTGGGAAAGGGATATAATGAGCCAGTCTGGTTCCAGCTCTACAGTGGGAAAGGGATATAATGAGCCAGCCTGGGTCAGCATTGAAGTCACAGGTTTTTATCCCGTGCCTCCATGTCTGGTTTTTCCGTTTATGTATTTTCTATCTGGCAGTCCGTTCTCTGTTTTCCCTCTCTGCCTCCATTTTGTGTCTTCACTTTCCCGCACCTGAGTTGTGTTTCCTCATTCGTTTCGTCGCACCTGTTCCTCATTGTTTCTTCATTAGTTTGGTATTTAGTATCCTCTGTTTCTGTGTTCTCTGCGAGATCGTCTTGTGCCCTGCATTTGTGTCTGTCTCAGTCTGTCTCAGTCTGTCTCAGTCTGTCTCAGTCTGTCCAGCGTTTGAGTCCTGTTCTCATTTCCTGTGTCCAGTCCTGTCCAGCCTGCTCCTGTCCAGCCTGCTCCTGTCCTGCCTGCTCCTGTCCAGCCCTCCTGATCCCCTGCTCTGACGGACTCCCTGGTTCTGACCCCTGCCTGAATTTGACTATGTTTCTGCCTGCCCTTTATTGCATTGTTTGCTGGACATTGACCTGTGTTTGTCGACTACGGTTAAAGCCTATTCCTATTACTTCTGGTGTCTGCGATTGGTTCCCATCAGTTCTCGTAACATTTATCTATTTTTTTAATTGTGCCTGAAAGCTTTGCAGATGCTTTTGATCTATCAGCATCTATTTTGATAGTTTCTTACGGAACTGAGAGGTATGCTCTAATGCTATTTGATCTGTTTAAAGCGAGCTGTTGGTTGCGCGTTCTTTGAAATCCCGCCGCCGCTGGTCTTTACCCACAAGAAAGGCATGACCTAGAACAAAGCTGGGCGTTTCCGCTCAGAGAGGATAAAAATCTCCACCTCAGTCAAACACGGCAGAGTTTACGTCATGTCAAACTCCCACGGTGAAAGTTGGCAGATATAGCAAATCTCTCAAAGGAAGACACACTAGATGGATCTGATGAGAGACAAGGCTCCTGATTGAGATGGAGACAGTCTTGCGTTTTGTTACAAGTGCCATAAGTGTGTTTCTAAAAAAGTAAACTCATGCAAACCTGAAATAGAATAGCAGCATTAAAGTTTAGAGTCAACAAAAAGTTTTGTTTTTGTACACACAATTCATCTTTAATTTTATTCAAGGACAAGTATTAACAAGCATAAAATAAACAAACCGTGCTCCAGCTCGTCTTGCCCAACTCTCTTTTTTATATTGTATGGTATTTTTTTAATGGTACTTTAACCCCCAGGGGAGCTCAGCAGCAATCCTAACACCTGGACTGAGGATCTCATCCCGGTCTGTTTCGCTGGGATCAGACCTGAATGGTGTAAAGTAACCAAGTGGTAGATTTTACTTACTTTCCCTTCTATTATAAGAATTAAAGGTAATTGTAGATTTCAGCACACTCTGAAATGCATATGAAATGTTATTTTAATCCATTTAAAAAATCGTAACTGGACCAAAGAGTTAATAAATAAAATCAAGCAGTGTATTAGGTTTGGTGAGATCAACGAGTCAGGTGTCTGCTTAATGCTGGCTTATGAGAATAATTTCAGATTCTTCTGAACTGCTGATTTCTCTCATCGAGAGGTTATGGGGTTAATCCTTTTTCCTGACTGAATTGATTGTTTGTTCTCCCACGGGAAGAATCTCTGGCATGATAATTGTGAGAAAGATGGAATGAAATTGAGCATTATGAAGGTTTCCGTCGCCATCCCGGGCCTCATCTCCCAGAATCTTCTCTGAGTCGTCCGTCCATCAGAACCCATCTCCACCACATCAATTCTTAATGCATCCAGCAACTGTGCCGATGGCTTTGCACAAAACCCGCTGGGTGAGTAAATTAAAAGAGATCAAATGAAATCAAATGCGATGAGGGGACAGAATCAGGGACCCCTATCTACCGAGTCCCAATAATTTTGAGTAACAGCATACACAGGGGGTCCCCAGCATACACAGGGGGTACCCAGCATACACAGGAGGGACCCAGCATACACAGGGGGTACCCAGCATACACAGGGGGGACCCAGCATACACAGCGGGGCCCCAGCATACACAGCGGGGCCCCAGCATACACAGGGGGGACCCAGCATACACAGGGGGGACCCAGCATACACAGGGGGCACCCAGCATACACAGGGGGGCCCCAGCATACACAGGGGGGACCCAGCATACACAGGGGGGACCCAGCATACACAGGGGCGCCCCAGCATACACAGGGGGGACCCAGCATACACAGGGGGGACCCAGCATACACAGCGGGGCCCAGCATACACAGGGGGGCCCCAGCATACACAGCGGGGCCCCAGCATACACAGGGGGGCCCCAGGACTGAGTTTGGGAACCACTGGTTCACACAATAACAGATCCTCAGGCTCACAACAGAAGCAGCTGTTCTATAGTGTCACTGCACAGTTCAGGTGATGGATTGCACAGTTAAAGGAAACTGTGGCTCACACAGGCATTTCTATAGGGTGGGCAATGCTAGTCTATATACCCTCTCACATTAACCAATAATTTTGCAGTTATTCGATGAGCCTACAATCACAGTTAAGCTCTCCAAATAAGGGTGAAATACGCTGCCTGGCCAAAAAAAAAAAGTTGCACACTCTAATATTTCGTTGGACCACCTTTAGCTTTGATTACAGCGTGCATTCGTCATGGCGTTGTTTCAACAACCTTATGCAACATCACATTTACTTCCGTCCGAGTTGCATACATTTTTGGACGAGATCTTGTATTGACAACGGGAGAGTCAAACCACTCCGTAAAGTCTTCTCCAGCACATCCCAAAGACTTTCTATGGGGTTAAGCTCAGGACTCAGGTGGTCAGTTCATGTGTGAAAATGATTCCTCATGCTCCCTAAACTCTTTCACATTTTGAGCCTGATTAATCTTGGTATTGTTGTCCTGGAATATGCCCATTGATGGGATAACCTGGTCATTCAGTACATTCAGGTACTCAGCTGACTTAATTGTATTGCTGTATAATGTTGCTGAGCCTAGACCTGATCAATTGAAGCAACCCCAGATCATAACACTGCCTCCAGAGGCTTGTACAGTGGGCACTAACACTGCCTCCAGAGGCTTGCACAGTGGGCACTAACACTGCCTCCAGAGGCTTGCACAGTGGGCACTATGCATGACGGGTGCAACGACAAGTTTTTTTTTGGCCAGGCAGTGTAAATAAACATACAGAGTTAAAAATAATTAAATTAAATGGATAAATAATTCTGGAGTTGTGATATTTTTGGTTCTTTGACTGTTCCTTGACTTTTGCTCCATGGAAATCTCTGATTGCTTCATTGTTCTCTAGCTGAAAAGCTATTCCCATCCTGTTCACCCCCTGGACAAACTGCTGGGGAGCTGGTAGTATCACTTAGGAAAATGCACGGGTAAGTCGGAGCAGTTATAAACAGGAAGACGTGCTTTACCCGTGGTTTTCCGAGCTCTGAGATTGCTGCCGTGCATTGCTCAATTGTTTGCCTACTTTGTTGTTACAGGGAGATTGTCTTTCTCTCCCAAACCCTGTCTGATCCCCCTCCTCCCCCACACCCCTCTTATATCCACCCCCCACCCCCTCCCCCCCCACCACACCCCTCTTATATCCACACCCCAAATAGCAAGGATGAAAAGTTCATTTGAACCTCTCTACTACAGGCAGGAGTGACTCACAGCGACTCTGCTACTCAAACATTCGTTTCCTCTCAGTGTTTTAGGCGATGGTCCAGTATATAAAAATAGCTGGCAGTTTGAAGGAGTCCCTCTTCTGAAGGCTTATTTGTGAGAATTGTTCAGGCGCGTGCCGATTTGTGAGTTCAGTGCCTCGATGACCTGTCTGGGGAGAGCTTCGGTTCCGACGGCACGGGTCCTCTGGCGACTGGGGTGAATTTAAAACGGCTATCCGGGCGGAACCAACTTGGTGTGCCGGTTTCCGATTGGTGCCGTGACTTGGCCCACGGTACTTTGTGTTGGAGTCCTAAGGTTTTCGGCGCTGTCAGTCAGTACTTCATTGGCGGCGTTGAGGTCTGGCAGCCCCTTCGCTGAGGAAAACTATTGTTCCGAGAGAAGAGATCTCCCAGGGAGCGCTGGACTTGCTGAAATCAGAAACACCAGATGAATTATTTTTTTTTCAGTTAAAGACTCTTCTTGAATGTACATGTCTAAGATCCATTTATATAACGGGCTTTGTATAAGATGTATCTGATTTACTGACATATGATATGCATCTCATTTGATGGCCGTGGTCTAAACACAGGAGGTCGGACACGGCTCGGTCTGAGCCTGATTTCACTGGTAGCAGATCAGAACCAGAACCAGAACCAGAGCACGCTAACATTATACTGACACACAACATCCCATAATAAGCAGGCAGGAGTCGCAGGTGATCAGGGAAAATGTAAAACTGAGCCTGACACTTCTGATCTCAGTCCAAATGCACAGAATCACATATTTAGTACGTTAAAAATCAAGTGTAAACAACTACACACAGTGTAGTCTGTAGGTATTTGGGCAGTGACACGTTTTTGTTGTTTTGGCTCTGTACTCCAGCACATTGTTTTTGAAATGGAACAGTGGATATGAGGTTAAATGCAGACTTTCAGCTTTAATTTAAGGGTGTTTAAATCCATATCGAGTGAACCGTGTAGTAATTGTGGCCCAATGTGCTGGAGTACAGAGCCAAAACAACAAAAACGTGCCACTGTCCAAATACTTCTGGACTGCATTGTATATATATATATAGAATGCAGAGAAATATAATTTCTCAACTGGGAACTGGGACTAAAAGCTACTTTCTGATTCTCCACTATTGGCCTGAAACAAGCTAAGTGATAAAAACCAATGCTTTTAATAGTGGAGGTGAGCACAGTAGTCACTCGGGGAAAAGAGTGATTTCTGTGTTTCTCCATGTAGTTGGACACACAGGCTGTCTCCCTGCACCAAAATATGCTTTTCATGTTAAACATAATTTGCAGCTTTTACAAGTAGCCTACTCGTAATCCACCCAAACTATTCATCTTCAAAAATCCATCTGGTTTCTCATATGGGTTTTATTGATAGCTCATGTGTGACAAGATCAGTTTCATATTAGCTGTTGTGCACAACATTAATTAGGCTGGGATTTTTTAAATTCTAAAAATGTCTGCGACGTAGGCTCGTGCGTATCAGATGGTATACAAGTAAACGAATAGCCTAATACTATGTACTTCATGATCATAACGCCCGCCCAGCCCTGTTTTTTATTTTTATTATTTTTTTGAAAACCGAAATATGGTCACTGTAATGTTACGCCTCGACGTGCACCCTCTATCCCAGCATGAGGATCTCGAGATGCAGCCAAAGGGCTCACTGCGAGACAGCGGGCTTCATTTTCAGGAAGCTCGCGATTACTCAGGGCCGAGCACCTGGATACCATTCTTAACAACGCGAGAAACGAAACTCGAAGCGTACGTTATCAACCGAGTCTCCGATATCCCGCACTTGACACTGTTGAGTGAGCTTTTCTTGTTTTGTTCTCGAATATCACCGCTATCTCTGTCAGCTGTTGCAAACGACGGGACTTTGTTCTTGTTAAGAGCCTTACCTGGGGGGTTAGCCTGATGGCTTTAGCCAAAGCTCACCTGGTTAATTACCTGCACAAACCTGTTGTCACCACCCTTATGGGTTATGCCGGGATATTGCCAAGAACGTCATCATTCTTTTAACTAGAACGTTGTCATTCTTTTAACTAGAACGTCATCATTAATAAATTGTTTTCCACAAAATCTTGCCAGAGATTTGTCAGACTTTGCCTGTAGTGATGAAATTCTGGTGATGTTCTTGCAACAATGACAGTTCCCACAAAGTTAATTTGCATGTGAAAATGAGAGCTTGCCGCAAACCTGCGGCAACAATGGCAAAAGTTTGACGCAAATTTGCCAGAAGGCCTATATTTTTGTAAGGGAAATTTAGAGGTGGCACAGGCACAGGTATGATCCCATGACTCTCAGGTTGTGAGTCCAGGCCAGGGGGTCATAGGCCAGGGGGTCATAGTTCACAGATTGGTTAGAAGAAAGATTCAACCATGTATTTAATGCTGCTCAATTCAACAGGAAAATATTAAAGTCAGAGAGTTGATTGTGTTTTGGCGCTTTCAGGGTTCTGACCCACAAGGATCAGTGTTTTACTTGCTTCTTGTGTTTTGACCCAGATCATGATTCCAGGGGCAACTTCAGATTTTTCATTTTATGTTTTTTTTGTTTATTTTTTATTTATGTTCAAAGAGAAACTCTTGCAAGACGGGGAAGCAGAGAAAATTAATTCACGTGTTTAGTGGTGGAATGG
Source organism: Ilyophis sp. 1 JC-2022 (assembly GCA_022702515.1). Classification (NCBI taxonomy): domain Eukaryota; kingdom Metazoa; phylum Chordata; class Actinopteri; order Anguilliformes; family Synaphobranchidae; genus Ilyophis; species Ilyophis sp. 1 JC-2022. The sequence goes on from CM040397.1 coordinate 2,618,477, forward strand.
CTCTAATTCCAGACCGCAATTCTTGTTCTACACGTCTTGCAGAGTGACATGAGGAGGTAAGACAGACGTAACGTGATCAGTCACAGAACCCTTTCACCCATCAATATTTCAGCCCAATTCAACCTTAAACCCACCTTGAAAAGCCTGTTCCTTAAGCACATAATTGTATGCATTCTGTGTTGAACCCGTTGGACTTTAAAATAAACTATAAACACAGAGAGCATATGAGTGTTATAGACGGCTGATACTATGAGCTTATTGGTGTCAGGTCCATCTTTGGGAAATCACACACACTGACACACATACGTACGCATGCACACACAAACACGCACGCACATACATGCGCACACACACATGCGCGCACACACACACACGCACATACATACGCACGCACACACACACGCACGCACATACATACGCATGCACACATACACACACACATAGAATGCAGCGATACTGCATCGTACTGGCATAGCGCACAGCACAGGCACAGCGGCCCCGCCCTAGTCGGCCCCTTGCTGTCAAAAAAGTGTTGACAGCAAGGGGCCCCTCTGTAGTGTTGATAGGAAAGGGCCCCACTGTAGTGTTGATAGCAAGGGGCCCCTCTGTAGTGTTGATAGGAAAGGGCCCCACTGTAGTGTTGATTGATAGCAAGGGGCCCCTCTGTGTAGTGTTGACAGCAAGGGGCCCCTCTGTAGTGTTGATAGGAAGGGGCCCCTCTGTAGTGTTGATAGGAAGGGGCCCCTCTGTAGTGTTGATAGCAAGGGGCCCCACTGTAGTGTTGATTGATAGCAAGGGGCCCCACTGTGTAGTGTTGATAGCAAGGGGCCCCACTGTAGTGTTGATAGGAAGGGGCCCCACTGTAGTGTTGATAGCAAGGGGCCCCACTGTGTAGTGTTGATAGCAAGGGGCCCCACTGTAGTGTTGATAGCAAGGGGCCCCTCTGTGTAGTGTTGATAGGAAAGGGCCCCACTGTAGTGTTGATTGATAGCAAGGGGCCCCACTGTAGTGTTGATAGGAAAGGGCCCCACTGTAGTGTTGATTGATAGCAAGGGGCCCCTCTGTGTAGTGTTGATAGCAAGGGGCCCCTCTGTGTAGTGTTGATAGCAAGGGGCCCCACTGTAGTGTTGATAGCAAGGGGCCCCACTGTAGTGTTGATAGCAAGGGGCCCCACTGTAGTGTTGATAGCAAGGGGCCCCACTGTAGTGTTGATTGATAGCAAGGGGCCCCTCTGTGTAGTGTTGATAGCAAGGGGCCCCTCTGTGTAGTGTTGATAGCAAGGGGCCCCACTGTAGTGTTGATAGGAAAGGGCCCCACTGCAGTGTTGATAGCAAGGGGCCCCACTGTAGTGTTGATTGATAGCAAGGGGCCCCTCTGTGTAGTGTTGATAGCAAGGGGCCCCACTGTAGTGTTGATAGCAAGGGGCCCCACTGTAGTGTTGATAGCAAGGGGCCCCTCTGTAGTGTTGATTGATAGCAAGGGGGCCCACTGTAGTGTTGATAGCAAGGGGCCCCACTGTAGTGTTGATAGCAAGGGGCCCCACTGTAGTGTTGATTGATAGCAAGGGGCCCCTCTGTGTAGTGTTGATAGCAAGGGGCCCCACTGTAGTGTTGATAGCAAGGGGCCCCACTGTAGTGTTGATAGCAAGGGGCCCCACTGTAGTGTTGATTGATAGCAAGGGGCCCCTCTGTGTAGTGTTGATAGCAAGGGGCCCCACTGTAGTGTTGATAGCAAGGGGCCCCACTGTAGTGTTGATTGATAGCAAGGGGCCCCTCTGTGTAGTGTTGATAGCAAGGGGCCCCACTGTAGTGTTGATAGCAAGGGGCCCCACTGTAGTGTTGATTGATAGCAAGGGGCCCCTCTGTGTAGTGTTGATAGCAAGGGGCCCCTCTGTGTAGTGTTGATAGCAAGGGGCCCCTCTGTGTAGTGTTGATAGCAAGGGGACCCTCTCAGCTACAAGGTGAATAGACCCCCCCCTCCCCCTCACTCTCTCAATAGAGAGAGGCTGATTTACTTTGATTTAATTTATTTACCTTGATTGTAGAGCTTTAGGGCCCGTTTGTAAAGGCGAATAGCCAGCTTTGTACAATACAAACCAAGAGTGATCGAGTGACTTTATCCTATAGCGTACTTTTTCCTTATTGTTATGTAATGCACCGATGGAGTGTCCATGCCGCTGTAATAACAATGCAACGTATGCAGCCGCCAATCATCGGGGCAGGCGGGCGGGGGTGGGAGGGGGAAGCTTGCGGGGGACCCAGAGAAAATGCGCTACGGCACTGAGCGGTGTCTCCTGTTAATGGGGCCCTGCCTCATTCTGCATTGTCTGCAGGAGAAACATACCGCCATACCGCCAAGCACAAACGCGCAATGAATGTGGTTGTCATGACTTGCCTTGACGTTTATGTGGAGATATGGCAGAGAGTGAAATCGAATCTGTCACATGCTCTGTAATTATAACAGTTGGGTTTGAATGGCTTGCCACCTGGGTGACCCTTAAACAACAAAGAGAGAATCTGGCCACACTTCATACCTGCTGCAATGCAAGTCTTATTTATTAGCCCCATACTGGAGGCGTGGGCAACTTTTCAAACCTTCCTCAGAACCTTTCCGCTAGGCTTCCTCTCGCACGCTGTAGCCAGGGCTGTCTGTCTCCCGGCAACCGGTGCCATCTTTCCCTTCGTCTGTGGAAATGCATCATGGGAATGTTGGAACAGTGGGGAGCAGAAATAAGCACGATGGCTAGCAGGAGAATAAACAGCTTTGTGCAGTTTGTCCTTTTATGGCCAAAAATAGCTGACTGGACATATACATGACCTAGTGTAAGGTCAGACCCTATATCCTAAAAATAACAGCAAAACAAAAATGCCTTTCTGACAGTTACAACCCCAGCAGAAGGAAGAATTTCCTCTACATAACAAATATGCGAAAGTAACTTATGGAAAAGTAAACTGCTGGTGCAAACAGATGCTCTAAGAATAGTGAAGCACACAAGACCAAACAGCTCTAACTGCTCCAGTTATTTACTTATATATCTACTGTGCTTCCTGTTTATTCTTTCACAGCTGTGTATTTTTGTATTTATTAGCTGAACAGATTTGATAAGGTTACCATTTATTTTCCATGATATAATACCTTTTTCCACCGGGCCAGCCACATTGTGTCTGGACTCAGCAGGGCTGCGAAAAGGAAACTGCTTTTGTTAATAATTTGTTTCATGAAGAGAAAAACCCAAATATCATTTAATCTCCCGGAGAGGATGGGTGCGTCCCAATATTCTTCCCTCCTCACCTCCTCACGTCTCCTACAAGGAAGTGTGCAAAACTGCCTGAACGTAGTTGTAAGTAACGAAAGTAGTTGCAAGTCCAGTACACAATGATGTACATGACATTGCGGTTTGTGTCGAGACATTAATTAATATGCAACCATTAATATGTAATAAATATGTAATCAGCAACTTTATATTAGGATACAAAGATGGGTTTTTGGGGCACAGAGGAGAGGAGGTGGTAGTGGAGGAAAGGAGGATGCATTTTTTGAGCATTGGGATGCACCCAATCTGTCTCACAGTTGGGCGATTCACTTCCTGGACGGCCGGAGCGGGCAGGTTTCTATTTCCATGAATTACCCAGGCCCAATTAACTAATTACCTGCACACACCAACGTCACACCCCTTTTAGATTAGATGACAGGGGAATGTGCTATCTGGGGACTTCAGCTGTCAGTCAGGATCTTATCAAGAAATTAAGCTCAGACTGGACTTATTAAATAATTAAGAGTAGACCTTAGGATGAAATCTAGAAGCAAATATGCCCCTCCCCTGGTCTAGTTCATCAGGACTGTGTGGGTAATATGTCATTAATAAGCGATAGTTAAATGCTAAATTTCTCTTGACCTAAAGGGTACGTTTAAAGCAAGTTTGCACCAAAATAATTCCAAACGTCATTTCACTTACTGGTAACTCCGAATTACTGCTTTGAACCTTTAAAATCCCACATGCAAAAGGTCTGTAAAAATCATATGTGATCATAGTTTTATAAAAATCATATATGTTGATTAGCATTATATTATATATTTGTATACAATTCTCATACAATCTCTAAATGTTTTTATGGGGTGTACCATGTATGTTAGGGAACGATTACATTTTTGTCTGAAATGTTTATGCTAGTGTGTGCCTACAGTATGACCAGTAATCTGATCACAGGATTGTTGCCGTGGTTATTTTCCAGTGTCGTTTGTGTAGTTTATTCAGGGTGTAGTCACACCCAGGTGGAGCGGGACATGAGTTACTCCAGCACCTGAATCTCTGTCCCTTTTAGCAGCAGAAAGAAGGAAAACCGCTCCGGTCTAGTCGTTTTTTCAGCTATAATACGGCGGGAATATACGGCACTACAACCCAACGCTATACAAAGTGTTTTTATTTTATTTTATTGCTCCTAATTGGTTAGGCTCAGTAATATTTAGCTGTGTGCAGCTCTTTCAGGTCAGGTGAACGCAGGCTAGCGTACGCCGTTTAGCCAGCGGCGTACTTTCTCTCTGCAGTCCACCAGCTGAGCTGTGCAGTCACTGTACAGGAGCACTGTGCTGGTTATGAAGCTGGCACAGGTAGCGGGCACAGGTAGCGGGTACAGGTAGCGGGCACAGGTAGTGGGTACAGGTAGCGGGCACAGGTAGCGGGTACAGGTAGCGAGCACAGGTAGCTGGCACAGGTAGCGGGCACAGGTAGCGGGCACAGGTAGCTGGCACGGGTAGCGGGCACAGGTAGCTGGCACAGGTAGCGGGCACAGGTAGCTGGCACAGGTGGCGGGCACAGGTTGTTAGCTGGTACAGGTAGGTGACCCTGTGAACATTATTATTATACCCTTGTACGATGAGGACTGATCACATCTAATTATTATTTTTTGTTTCTTTTTCATTTTAAAAATATTTTTTAAAAATTCTTTTTGGATTTTTTATTTTGTTACTTCACTTTTGTGACTTTTTTGAACTGCACTGAGAGAGAGAGAGAGAGAGAGAGGGAGAGAGAGAGAGAGAGAGAGAGAGAGAGAGAGAGAGAGAGAGAGAGAGAGAGAGAGATAGAGGGAGAGAGAGAGAGAGAGAGAGGGAGAGAGAGAGAGGGAGAGAGAGAGAGAGAGAGAGAGAGAGAGAGGGAGAGAGAGAGAGAGAGAGAGAGGGGAGAGAGAGAGAGAGAGAGAGAGGGAGAGAGAGAGGGAGAGAGAGAGAGAGAGAGAGGAGAGAGAGAGAGAGAGAGAGAGGGAGAGAGCTTTAGCAGGGCTCTCCACCCAACAGCCCCGCTCAAGGCTCTTTTCAGTGTTACTCCATCAGATGGTTAACTGCACCACTGAACCGTCTGAGGAAAGCAAGCTTTGGTTTGATTTCGGTTCAGAGCTTTATTGAATTGGTGCCTTTTTTCCCTGCAGCCAAAACACTGCAGAAATAGAATTGCATTCTCCCGTACTCCATTTTCTACTCATAATCTACTTCTTGAAATATTTATTCAATGATATTTCATTCCATTATCAGACTTATTTATGGCTGATCATATCCATCGAAAGCAGTGCTTATTAAGCATTCATATTTTCAGTGTGGTCAACACTGCACTGCAAAAACAAAAAATTATTTACTCTTAACAATCATTTTAATCTTATATTTAGATTTTAGATTTCCATTGGGGTGAGATGGTTTTACTCTATTTATAGATTTGCCAGTGGGGTAAGATAATTTCACTTAAAACAAGTTAAAACAAGCTAATATTTTCCACTTAAAAACTAACATTTTAAGTCTCATTACAAGCCTAAAACACTTGTTAAGACAGACATTTTTTGCAGTATGACGGGAAAGAAATGTTTAGTAACTGAGTATGCGTAGCACAGAAAGCTAGTGTCTAATGAAAGCTGAATTAAAGACATGGGGGACGTGTCAGTGCTGTTAGAGAACTGTTGTGTTTTTTGTCCTGAGTTGTTTGTTGAGCTGCTGGCTGGCTCCTCCTGTTAAGGCTCTGTCCGGTTCCACGGTCCAAGATCAAATCCAGACGGCTGGCTTTGGCTAGCATCCTCGAATGGCTGTAGCATCAGCCAAGAAGGGAAGTGAGGAGTTTAGGTGGGGTGTGTGAGGGGGGGGGGTGAGGGGGGGTTACCTACACATGAAGCTCCACTGTAAGGGACAACAGTGGCTGTCCACACGTATTTCAGAGAATTGTGCATACGTGGTCCGTGTGCTGGTCCGTGTGCTGGTCCGTGTGGTAACACACAGAAAATTGGGCTTTCCAAACAGGCAGAAAATTGATACATTTAACAAAAAATGAAGGGGCCATTTTGTGAAAATATGAGATAACTCTTACCTTCAGACTGTGAAGAAAAAGGTATCATAGTGTTAGCCTTTAATTTCAAGGAAATATAATTTGTACCCAAGATCATAACACTCTAATGGATCCCAATTTAAAAGATTACAGTATCAGAGTTTTCCCAAAAATGGCCATAGACCCCTGTTCCCTAAATAAACTATTAAAAAGACTTGGACCGATACAGCATTGTGATGTTGATGTAATAAAATACAGGAAGCCGTTGACCACAGAACGCTGCTGTCAGATTTTCTTCTGGGGAAAAATAGATCAATTTATTTCAGTCATTAAATCATTTTAATGTTTATTGGTTTGCATATTTCAGAGAAAAGATCTGAGGGGAGATCCTTTGAAATCAATCACAGGGGGAGCATGAAGACATTTTCCCACAACTTCTGCTACTGACAGTTCCTGCTTCTGGGATTGTCTGCTGTCAGCGAAAAGGAACGGCTCTCTTGGGCCGCTATGGATTTTAAATGGCATTGTGTTGGCTTTGGCCAGAGGCCTGGAGAAACATAGCCCCTCAAACTCTGGGTTTCCTGCCCTTACGGCAGTGGTCAGAGGTTCCAAGGTAGCTCCTGTCATCCACGATTGGCGGCGGAGGAGTACGCCAGAGAAACGCAGGGATACAGGCCTCACTTCCTGGGTTTCTCTGGAAGTATGCGACTGACCCTACTGACGGTGCACGCAGTGTAGAAGTATGCGACTAACCCTACTGACGGTGCACGCAGTGTAGAAGTATGCGACTGACCCTACTGATGGTGCACGCAGTGTAGACGTATGCGACTGACCCTACTGACGGTGCACGCAGTGTAGAAGTATGCGACTGACCCTACTGACGGTGCACGCAGTGTAGAAGTATGCGACTGACCCTACTGACGGTGCACGCAGTGTAGAAGTATGCGACTGACCCTACTGACGGTGCACGCAGTGTAGAAGTATGCGACTGACCCTACTGACGGTGCACGCAGTGTAGAAGTATGCGACTGACCCTACTGACGGTGCACGCAGTGTAGAAGTATGCGACTGACCCTACTGACGGTGCACGCAGTGTAGAAGTATGCGACTGACCCTACTGACGGTGCACGCAGTGTAGAAGTATGCGACTGACCCTACTGACGGTGCACGCAGTGTAGAAGTATGTGACTGACCCGACTGACGGTGCACGCAGTGTAGAATTCATCATTTAAATGCACTGGTGGGTTCCAGCAGAGCTGTTTTATGCTCACAATACATTCATCCAGAATTAGTAAGGATAGGATTCTTTAAAATGAGAAACTGTGTTCAGCTGGGCTGTTAAATTGTGTTCAGCTGGGCTGTTAAACTGTGTTCAGCTGGGCTGTTAAACTGTGTTCAGCTGGGCTGTTAAACTGTGTTCAGCTGGGCTGTTAAACTGTGTTCAGCTGGGCTGTTAAACTGTAATTCTGCTTTTGAAAAAGATTTTTGTTAAATAATGTAACGCAGAATGAAAAGCCCTTATGAAGAAGGGAATGAATAAATTTATTTTACGTTAGTTTTTAGTTTGTAAAAATTGTTGAAACTGCGTGTGCATGTGTGTGCGTGTGTGAGTGAAAATGTGAATTCATCAAAAAAAAATTAAGAACAAGACCAAATCATTTTTACAGTGTTTATCTGTTTAATGGCAGTTCTGATATTTTCCCCCTCTTTTTAGCTGCTAGAAGGCTGCTGATAGTATTGGGACCAAGTTTGCTTGCTGGCATTCAGTCAGTGTTTAGTTATCTCTTCTGAGTAATTATAATCATTGCAGTTGTTAAACAGCTATTGAATTACAGATGGATCCAGGAGGGTGTAGAATGAGAGTTGGATCCAGGAGGGTGTAGAGGGTGTAGAATGAGAGTTGGATCCAGAAGGGTGTAGAATGAGAGTTGGATCCAGGAGGGTGTAGAATGAGAGTTGGATCCAGAAGGGTGTAGAATGAGAGTTGGATCCAGAAGGGTGTAGAATGAGAGTTGGATCCAGAAGGGTGTAGAATGAGAGTTGGATCCAGGAGGGTGTAGAATGAGAGTTGGATCCAGAAGGGTGTAGAATGAGAGTTGGATCCAGGAGAGTGTAGAATGAGAGTTGGATCCAAGAGAGTGTAGAATGAGAGTTGGATCCAGGAGGGTGTCGAATGAGAGTTGGATCCAGAAGGCTGTAGAATGAGAGTTGGATCCAGAAGGCTGTAGAATGAGAGTTGGATCCAGGAGAGTGTAGAATGAGAGTTGGATCCAGGAGAGTGTAGAATGAGAGTTGGATCCAGGAGGGTGTCGAATGAGAGTTGGATCCAGAAGGGTGTAGAATGAGAGTTGGATCCAGAAGGCTGTAGAATGAGAGTTGGATCCAGAAGGCTGTAGAATGAGAGTTGGATCCAGGAGAGTGTAGAATGAGAGTTGGATCCAGGAGAGTGTAGAATGAGAGTTGGATCCAGAAGGGTGTAGAATGAGAGTTGGATCCAGGAGGGTGTAGAATGAGAGTTGGATCCAGAAGGGTGTAGAATGAGAGTTGGATCCAGGAGAGTGTAGAATGAGAGTTTGATCCAGGAGGGTGTAGAGGGTGTAGAATGAGAGTTGGATCCAGAAGGGTGTAGAATGAGAGTTGGATCCAGGAAGGTGTAGAATGAGAGTTGGATCCAGAAGGGTGTAGAATGAGAGTTGGATCCAGAAGGGTGTAGAATGAGAGTTGGATCCAGGAGGGTGTAGAATGAGAGTTGGATCCAGGAGGGTGTAGAATGAGAGTTGGATCCAGAAGGGTGTAGAATGAGAGTTGGATCCAGGAGAGTGTAGAATGAGAGTTGGATCCAGGAGAGTGTAGAATGAGAGTTGGATCCAGGAGGGTGTCGAATGAGAGTTGGATCCAGAAGGCTGTAGAATGAGAGTTGGATCCAGAAGGCTGTAGAATGAGAGTTGGATCCAGGAGAGTGTAGAATGAGAGTTGGATCCAGGAGAGTGTAGAATGAGAGTTGGATCCAGGAGGGTGTCGAATGAGAGTTGGATCCAGAAGGGTGTAGAATGAGAGTTGGATCCAGAAGGCTGTAGAATGAGAGTTGGATCCAGAAGGCTGTAGAATGAGAGTTGGATCCAGGAGAGTGTAGAATGAGAGTTGGATCCAGGAGAGTGTAGAATGAGAGTTGGATCCAGAAGGGTGTAGAATGAGAGTTGGATCCAGAAGGGTGTAGAATGAGAGTTGGATCCAGGAGAGTGTAGAATGAGAGTTTGATCCAGGAGGGTGTAGAGGGTGTAGAATGAGAGTTGGATCCAGAAGGGTGTAGAATGAGAGTTGGATCCAGGAAGGTGTAGAATGAGAGTTGGATCCAGAAGGGTGTAGAATGAGAGTTGGATCCAGAAGGGTGTAGAATGAGAGTTGGATCCAGGAGGGTGTAGAATGAGAGTTGGATCCAGAAGGGTGTAGAATGAGAGTTGGATCCAGGAGAGTGTAGAATGAGAGTTGGATCCAGGAGAGTGTAGAATGAGAGTTGGATCCAGGAGGGTGTCGAATGAGAGTTGGATCCAGAAGGCTGTAGAATGAGAGTTGGATCCAGAAGGCTGTAGAATGAGAGTTGGATCCAGGAGAGTGTAGAATGAGAGTTGGATCCAGGAGAGTGTAGAATGAGAGTTGGATCCAGGAGGGTGTCGAATGAGAGTTGGATCCAGAAGGGTGTAGAATGAGAGTTGGATCCAGAAGGCTGTAGAATGAGAGTTGGATCCAGAAGGCTGTAGAATGAGAGTTGGATCCAGGAGAGTGTAGAATGAGAGTTGGATCCAGGAGAGTGTAGAATGAGAGTTGGATCCAGAAGGGTGTAGAATGAGAGTTGGATCCAGGAGGGTGTAGAATGAGAGTTGGATCCAGAAGGGTGTAGAATGAGAGTTGGATCCAGGAGAGTGTAGAATGAGAGTTTGATCCAGGAGGGTGTAGAGGGTGTAGAATGAGAGTTGGATCCAGAAGGGTGTAGAATGAGAGTTGGATCCAGGAGGGTGTAGAATGAGAGTTGGATCCAGAAGGCTGTAGAATGAGAGTTGGATCCAGAAGGGTGTAGAATGAGAGTTGGATCCAGAAGGGTGTAGAATGAGAGTTGGATCCAGGAGGGTGTAGAATGAGAGTTGGATCCAGAAGGGTGTAGAATGAGAGTTGGATCCAGGAGGGTGTAAAATGAGAGTTGGATCCAGGAGAGTGTAGAATGAGAGTTGGATCCAGGAGAGTGTAGAATGAGAGTTGGATCCAGGAGGGTGTCGAATGAGAGTTGGATCCAGAAGGGTGTAGAATGAGAGTTGGATCCAGAAGGCTGTAGAATGAGAGTTGGATCCAGAAGGCTGTAGAATGAGAGTTGGATCCAGGAGAGTGTAGAATGAGAGTTGGATCCAGGAGAGTGTAGAATGAGAGTTGGATGGATCCAGGAGGGTGTAGAATGAGAGTTGGATCCAGAAGGGTGTAGAATGAGAGTTGGATCCAGAAGGCTGTAGAATGAGAGTTGGATCCAGAAGGCTGTAGAATGAGAGTTGGATCCAGGAGAGTGTAGAATGAGAGTTGGATCCAGGAGAGTGTAGAATGAGAGTTGGATCCAGAAGGGTGTAGAATGAGAGTTGGATCCAGGGGGGTGTAGAATGAGAGTTGGATCCAGAAGGGTGTAGAATGAGAGTTGGATCCAGGAGAGTGTAGAATGAGAGTTTGATCCAGGAGAGTGTAGAATGAGAGTTGGATCCAGAAGGGTGTAGAATGAGAGTTGGATCCAGGAGGGTGTAGAATGAGAGTTGGATCCAGAAGGGTGTAGAATGAGAGTTGGATCCAGAAGGCTGTAGAATGAGAGTTGGATCCAGGTTGTTTCCGATCACTGGTGAAGTGCAGATGTGCTTTTCAGGTCACGTCTCTGCAGCTGAAGCTGGAAACAGGATGTGAAGTGAAATGAAGGTGATGTTGGGGGAAGATGTGGGCTAGATGTGAGCTCCAGCCGCCTGTTTAACTTTGCTTAGGTCAGGGAGAGCCACGCAGACATCCTGTCGAAAGGATGGTCCTGTCATTTCTGCCTCCACCCAAAGGCCCAGCACGCCAGAACATTCTCTATTCTTAGCACCAGTACTGCTGCACACACAGTCCAGAAGGCTCTGAAGTGTTCACTGGCGAGAGTTCAGCTCACCTTTTACCGGTTAGGTGATGCACACCTCTCTTCTATTTTTTCCAATTTGGAACATCCGATCCTAACTCCTCTCTGTCTTGTCTGCCAATCGTTAGAGAGAGCAGCGTGTAACAGGCATGCCCCCAAACAGTGATGGACACGGTGTAAACGTTGGCCCGAGAATACAGGAAAAACACATGTTCAAATCTTGAGCTCTGTGTCAAATAATTTTACTGTGTTTACGACAAGGCATTTTTGCATACAGCGAGATTAATGTTGAATGCCTAGCCAGCTTGCATTTGGATACTTTTAACCTTATTTAGATGGACAACTAGCAAATGAATCACACTGAAGCTTTGTGTGGTTTGGCTAATGAATCACACTGAAGCTTTGTGTGGTTTGGCTAATGAATCACACTGAAGCTTTGTGTGGTTTGGCTAATGAATCACACTGAAGCTTTGTGTGGTTTGGCTAATGAATCACACTGAAGCTTTGCGTGGTTTGGCTAATGAATCACACTGAAGCTTTGCGTGGTTTGGCTAATGAATCACACTGAAGCTTTGCGTGGTTTGGCTAATGAATCACACTGAAGCTTTGCGTGGTTTGGCTAATGAATCACACTGAAGCTTTGCGTGGTTTGGCTAATGAATCACACTGAAGCTTTGCGTGGTTTGGCTAATGAATCACACTGAAGCTTTGTGTGGTTTGGCTAATGAATCACACTGAAGCTTTGTGTGGTTCGGCTAATGAATCACACTGAAGCTTTGTGTGGTTTGGCTAATGAATCACACTGAAGCTTTGTGTGGTTTGGCTAATGAATCACACTGAAGCTTTGTGTGGTTTGGCTAATGAATCACACTGAAGCTTTGTGTGGTTTGGCTAATGAATCACACTGAAGCTTTGTGTGGTTTGGCACAGAAGTGTAAGAAGCTGCCAAGGAATAATGCAGTGGTTTGATAACAAGGGAAAATGAGTTATGGGCCAAAACGTGCGCTGGAAGCTCTGAGGTTCAGTCATGGACTCATGGACATAGATCCCGGTGGGGACAGGGGGTCACGCCCCCTCCCGCAACTTTGGAAAAACATCAAATGCCCCTCCTTCCCCCAGTTAGTGCCCACCTCTCCCCTCAAAAAATACCTCAACAAAATTTCCAACTGTTTGTTGTCCTCCTCAAAAAAAGTTGAAATGAGATCTATGTCTTTCTGATTCAATGTCATAATTTTCATAGTTTTTCCTCCAGCGCATTCCCGGTGCATTAGTTGAGCAGGGATTGTGGGAAGGCGCTAATAACGGTGTGCTGAGACAGACAGGCTCATTTAGCATGTGTGCTAACAGAGTAACGGTTGTCTTTTTCCCCCGTTAGTTCAACTCTGTAAAGAAAAAATATGTCAGAAATGTCAACAGTCACTGTTGCCAGCAGTAAACACTTTCCTTCCATCAGGAATCCAGACCGTCTGGGAACCGTCAGAAACCACCTGGTGGGTCAGTAGAACTACACTGAAATGAGCCTGCCAAGAACCAATATGTCCATTACATAATACACATGTCAATTACATCATACATATGTCTATTACATCATCCAATATGTCCATTACATAATACACATGTCCATTACATCATCCAATATGTCCATTACATAATACACATGTCCATTACATCATCCAATATGTCCATTACATCATCCAATATGTCCATTACATCATCCAATATGTCCATTACATCATACTTAATAAATAATACAGTTTGTCGCTTTGGTGCATTTCTCTAAACAATTAGTACAAACTGCACCACACAATGGATTACCTGCAAAAACCCGTAACTTGCTCAAAATCCTTAGTTCGTCTCTCAAACGTAAATATTTATGGCAATGAACATGTCAACGCCATCAGAAGGTGTGTCATTGTTTACAAACAAGAGTGAAAATGCTAAGCCATGTTGTCAATATACAGTGTACTCCAAGTATTTTCTGATGTAAACTATGGCTAAGGTTTTGATGACAATAATTTAAAATACACAAGGCTGCACTTTTTCTGTATGGCATATATCAATTTCAACAGTACAAAGTTACACATTACTGTATGTGAGAGATTGGTTGCTTGTACTGTAATTTGTCGACAGACCATGTCATTGCAATACAGAAAAGAAAAAGACAAGACTGTTTTACAGCACTGCATAGCAGAAAGGAAAATATACAAAATTAGAAATGTAAACATAGAAAACACCCCTTAGGCAGAACTGTACATTCAGCGTTGTATGGGGAATAACAGTGCGGTCTTTCTACACCTCCTGATGTTCCTGTCTGTCGGGCCACAGATTCTCATCCACATCACAACGGATATCTTCCCTGGCAATGCAGCGCAGAAAGATCTTACGATCACCAGCCACATACTCGGATCACAATCTGCTGTGATGTCCTCACATGCTGTATCCATGGCAGCCAGCGGGGTGATCCGAGTATGTGGCTGGTGATCGTATGGGGCCCCGTGTACTCTCAGTATGTGACTAGCGATCGTAAGGGGCCCCGTGTACTCTCAGTATGTGACTGGCGATCGTAAGGGGCCCCGTGTACTCTCAGTATGTGACTGGCGATCGTAAGGGGCCCCGTGTACTCTCAGTATGTGACTGGCGATCGTAAGGGGCCCCGTGCACTCTCAGTATGTGACTGGCGATCATAAGGGGCCCCATGTACTCTCAGTATGTGACTGGCGATCGTAAGGGGCCCCGTGTACTCTCAGTATGTGACTGGTGATCGTAAGGGGCCCCGTGTACTCTCAGTATGTGACTGGCGATCGTAAGGGGCCCCGTGTACTCTCAGTATGTGACTGGCGATCGTAAGGGGCCCCATGTACTCTCAGTATGTGGTTGGCGATCGTAAGGGGCCCCGTGTACTCTCAGTATGTGACTGGCGATCGTAAGGGGCCCCGTGTACTCTCAGTATGTGACTGGCGATCGTAAGGGGCCCCGTGCACTCTCAGTATGTGACTGGCGATCGTAAGGGGCCCCATGTACTCTCAGTATGTGGTTGGCGATCATAAGGGGCCCCATGTACGTACTTCCAGTTTCATTATATACCATTTCCCAGAAGATACAAAATGAGGTTTATGAATTACATGAATTTTCATTTTGGATAAGATAGTTACATCAAATGCATACCTATTGCATGTTCTTTTCTACAGCCATAGTAGGTCACACTTACTGTGCTGTATATCACTATACAATGTTGTTCTGTTCACTGTAAATTACAGTACAGTGCACATTGCTGGATTGCATACCTGTTCTGTCTATGAAACTTTGAATGATTAAGGATACGGTTGTTCTCCCAACATTCGGCTGCACCCTTCGACCAGCCTCGGCCATTGTAAGGCCATTATTGAGAACATGGTCCACAATTGTGGCCCTTATTTCATCGGGAACGTGCCTATGTCCTCGGCCTCTTCTACCTCTTCCTCTCTACCCATCCACCATGCAGCTTTAATCCTCTTCCTCTTCTTCCTCTTCCTCTTCTTCTTCCCGGCTGTTGACTCTGTTCATTTCCTTGTTGTTTTTTCATTGTCAGAAATTGTAACACTGTGTTGTGCTCTGTCTATATATGCTTGCCAATTGAAGGTTCATGCACCTCTGAGCTATTTTAGAGAACTGGTAGATCATTGGTTGATCTAACGCTTCACACATTCCCCTTCATTAGTGAAAGTCAAAATTCACATGAGAGCAATTAATCAATTCAGGACACATTTACAAATTTACAAATTTCTAATAGAAATGTATAGAAAATATGCTTGACAGATTATGACAACTGGTTCCACCATTTAGCATGCAATGACTTATGCAATGAACTAATGCCTAGATGTTTTGGGGGGTAAGACTATTCAACAGAGAACCAGTATAATACATTTCGATCAACATGAGCGATGGATAATGTAGGAAACAGCAGACAATTGTGCATGAATGTGCCAAAGCATTTGCCATTTGTTCAAAAGAATGAGAAATGGCTTTTATGATGTGCACACGTGACTGGATGATGTGGAGGTTGAACAAGTCGTTTTGAGAATTTCTATTCTGATCTGAGAAATGTACCAAAGCGACTGAGAAAAACTGTAATAATAATAATAATTATTACGTTGCCCTGACCTCTGTGGTGATGAAGTCCTTTGAGCGCCTTGTGCTGTCCCACCTCAAATCCATCACAGGCCCCCTCCTGGACCCCCTGCAGTTCGCCTACAGAGCCAACAGATCTGTAGACGATGCAGTTAACTTGGCCCTCCACTTCATCCTCCAGCACCTGGACTCTGCAGGAACCTATGCCAGGATCCTGTTTGTGGACTTCAGCTCTGCCTTCAACACAATTATCCCATCTCTGCTACAGGACAAGCTCTTCCACATGGGCGTGCCTGACTCCACCTGCAGGTGGATCACAGACTTCCTGTCTGACAGGAGGCAGCGCGTGAGGCTGGGGAAACACATGTCTGACCCCCGGACCATCAGCACCGGTTCCCCCCAAGGCTGCGTTATTTCCCCTGTGCTATACTCCCTGTACACCAACAACTGCACCTCCAGTCACCAGTCTGTCAAGCTCCTGAAGTTCGCGGACGACACCACCCTCATCGGACTCATCTCTGGTGGGGATGAGTCCGCCTACAGGAGGGAGATCGACCATCTGGCGGACTGGTGCAGTCAGAACAACCTGGAGCTAAATGCTGCAAAGACAGTGGAGATAGTGGTGGACTTCAGGAATAACCCAGCCCCACTCATCCCCATCTCCCTGAGAGACTCCACAGTGAACATTGTGGAGTCCTGCCGCTTCCTGGGAACCTTCATCTCCCAGGACCTCAAGTGGGAGCTGAACATCAGCTCCATCACTGGAAAAGCCCAGCAGAGGTTGTTCTTCCTGCGGCAGCTGAAGAAGTTCAACCAGCCAAAGACGATGATGGTCCACTTCTACTCTGCCATCATCGAGACCATCCTCACCTTCTCCATCACCATCTGGTACGCTGCTGCCACTGCCAAGGACAAGGGCAGACTGCAGCGTATCATCCGCTCTGCGGAGAGGGTGATTGGCTGCAACCTGCCATCTCTCCAGGACCTGTATGCCTCCAGGACCCGGAGGCGTGCAGGCAAGATTGTGGCCGACCCCTCTCACCCCGGTCACAGTCTGTTTGTAACACTTCCCTCTGGCAGGAGGCTGCGGTCCATCAGGACCAAAACCTCTCGCCATAAAAACAGTTTCTTTCCTTCTGCAGTTAGCCTTATCAACAAGGCCCGGGACCCCCTACGACACAGACACAGACTCTATCCCGCCTCATAGACACTTTACACTTTACACTTACCTACTTCCCACTGTACTTCTTGTTTATTTATATTTTTATTTTTACTTATATTTTTTATTTTTATTTTTATCTTGCATATATCATATTATATTGGTTGAAACTTTGCACTACTACTTGCACTACTTGTTTTTGTGTTTTGTTTTGTTTTATGTTTTATATTATATTATTTTATTTTATGTTTCATGTTGGTTTATGTAGCACCAATAAACCACAGTAAATTCCTTGTATGTAAATACTTGGCGAATAAAGGGATTCTGATTCTGATTCTGATTCTGATAATAATAATAATAATAATAATAATAATAATAATAATAATAATAATAATAATAATAATGACTAGCATTTATATAGCGCCTTTCTCCCACAAAGCACTTTACAATGATGAGGGGTAAACTCACCTCAACCACCACCAATGTGTAGCACTCACCTGGGTGATGCAACGGCAGCCATTTTGCACCAGAATGCTCACCACACTTCAGATTGATTACTTGACTAATTCATTGATCAATCACTGCCACTGCTTGGCCAGAGATTGAACTCTGTCCCAGGTGCAAATCAGTCCTGATTAGAGGGGAGGAATTAAATACAGCGCTATACTATTCGCCCTGAGGGCCGGATCTGCGTATCACTGTCATACAGCATATGTTATATTTCTGACATAGCCTATTTTCTAAATGTCTTTTTCACAGATCGCATTAATGAATGTCCCTCATTATCATGCAAAGTAATGAATGTATTGTAATAACATAGAACATTCTGAAGGATTTTTTTAAAAGCAACAGATGAATTATTAAATTTCAAAGTGTAAGAAAGCAAAGTTACAGCTGCTGTCCCTCTTCAGCTCCCTGATTCAGACACGACACATTCCTTTACATGACCCATCATTTAAAAAACGTCCTTATTTTATGTGAATATTTTCCTGTTTTTTCTCTCTCTCTCTCTTACTCCTTCAAAGCACAACACCCTCTTTGTTAGTTCTATTTCTATAACAAAATGTAAACATGCTCGAGTACAGTCGTACATCATTTGCTTGCTTTGATCATTGCGATGTGTCAGGGGATTTAATTCACACTGTAAAAATACGCACAAGGCCAGTGTATTTGCAGACACAACGGTGGACTTGTCTCAGAGGCAAAGTCCAAAGTGTTGGGAAAAGCTGTGGTAAATTAGGAATTGTGTAATCACTGGGTGAACAAGTCATTGTACCAACCATTGTGTAGAAAACCAAAACTGATTTTTTTTCCATAATGGAACTGAATTGAATAGATGTATCTACTACAGTCAGTCAGCTCATTAGAGTAGTGTAGTTCATTTAGAGGCTATGACATTTTGAGAAAAAACTGGACAACATGTTGGTTCTGATACAGTTACCTTGACAGGCATTTACCTTTTGATTACCTTACGATTATCATTTATGTTCAAATGGAACAGTTGAATACCTGGTCTCTGTACCTAAAATAACCTGGCTTTAGCCTCACCGGAAGGGTAGTGGGCTTGTAACACAAAGGTGGTTGGCTTGATTCCCAGCTGATGTATCCTTGAGCTGAAGGTACTTTACCTGCATTGCCTCAGTAAATATCCAGCTGTATAAATGGATTGTATGTAATGGAGGTGAGCTGATGTAAATCACTGGGCATTAGACCACTTGATAAATGCCTGAAATAATAAGTGTAAATATAGATATAATCATTCACTTATAGGACTGTCCTAAAGTCCTCTGCAGGGGCGTGTTTCTGTACCCAATGGCCTCACATGTGTGCATATAAGGCTTCAAAACCCCCCTAAAAACCTGATGATTTGAAAGTGTTGACAGGGCATGTGGGCTAGGCCAGTTCTCATTTGCTACTGAGCATGTGCAAAGCTTCGCTACTTTTGCTCAAGATGAACATTGACAATTACTGTCAACAAAGGAGAGCATTAAATCACACAAAAACAGACCTTGACTTGTCTGAAACCTCAAAAAATCCCTGAAATCTTACACCACCTTTACACCATACCTGAACCACCCCCCTCCCAAAAATAAATAAACCCAAGACAAAGCACACAGCAGGAATGGTACTGAATAGACTATACTCTGTACACACTGTGTGAAAAATGGGGAAGGAGAATTATTCATGTTTACATTTTTTAAATTAAAATATTGTCGAAGCCGGCACTCTTGTTTAGCAGGTCACGCCAACGATCGTTTGTTCCACAAAATCTTCCGCAGAAGGCCAACTTATTATTGATGCGAATGCTCTTACAATAACAGATCTTCATTACATCCATATTATTAGCTGACATTGAATCAGTTTATTTATATATTTATTGAATGAAAACCCTGCCTCCTTAAAGTGGTATGGAAGATGTCTCGGTTGTTTGTAGGTAAATCTCAAAGTGATGCCTTCAAAATGGACGCCATGGTACACTACTGATGAAGATAAAAATGAGACATGAGAGTTTTTAATTATTTTCACGTGAGCTACAGTCTGATATAATTACCCTCTATTATTCAGTGGCAGGTTAGTACAGTATAAAGTTTAGAGAACAGGGCTTTTGTTCACTTTGTGAAGGATTCATTCCCAGATGGGGCAGTGCCGTTGGACTTAGCTGGGATTGCTTCAGTAAAAGTGCAGCTGCCTGTATAAATGATTGTGTGTAAAGTAATGTGTGTTGTGTAAGTCACTCTGGATAAGTGCCTCAGAGATAATGAAAGATTACTGAGGACAGCTGTGTGGAAGAAATGGTTTTTGGGGAGAGGAAGTGGTGTTGCCATAGAGCTGGCGTGTTTGCGGGCAGTGGGGGGGGGCACGCGTTCTCTCTGTAGTCTTCTTCATGGCTTTCATATCCTGTCCTCCCTGATGCTGACTGTCTGACCTACTTACCGTGTTCTTAATGTGCTTCTCTGATGCCTGTATTGGGCCGGTATTGGGCACACACACACACACACACACACACACACGCACGCACACACACACACACGCACGCACGCACGCACGCACACACACACACACACCCACACACACACACACACACACACACACACACACACACGCACACACACACACACACACATGCTCGCACGCACGCACGCGCACACACACACACACACACACACACACACACATGCACGCTATCTGCCCTTGCAGTGGAACTCACAGCAACCAGTAGATGACAAGTCAAAAGATAATATTTCCTGTTCAACCGTATACTTCATTTCTCATCATTGCTCTGCCAAATAATATCCGACTGATGAGAAAATGGCGGCAGGTCCATTGTGTTTCAGGATGTGTCCTTCATGTATAGACTCACTCCCCCACCCTCCTGCAAATGATTACCTTAGCAAAAGTGCATCATCTGTTCCCGGTCAGGTCGGCGGTACAGTTTGTTCACACAAACAACAGCAGGCGCGTTCTGGTTACGCGAAATGAGAGATTAGCGTCTGCTTTAACGGTGGCTAACAAGGGCATTCCTGTCTGCGCAAAAACTCATCCCCTCATTCTGCTATCCTGAAAAGTATTCCCAGACCTCATTCCTGAGTGACAGCGTGTGTGTGTGTGAGAGAGAGAGAGAGAGAGAGAGAGGGGGAGAGAGAGAGAGAGAGAGAGAGAGAGAGAGAGAGAGAGAGAGAGAGAGAGAGAGAGAGAGAGAGAGAGAGAGAGAGAGAGAGAGAGAGAGAGAGAGAGAGAGAGAGAGAGAGAGAGAGAGAGAGAGAGAGAGAAACGTTTGGCAGTGAAGAGCCTACAGACCTCTCTGCTTATCTCAGACACCCTGTCCTGAGATGCCGTGCCATGTTCCGTATGCGTCGGGGAAACGTGCGTTTTACGGAATGACGGATTGCTATTGGAGGAAATGAGGACACTGGACCCTCCTCTGTGAGTTTTACGCTTCCTTTAGGCTTAAATAGCGATTTACAATACCCCTATTGCACATTTACAAAACCCCTATTAACATTCCTTACCATTCATTAACTTATCTCTTCATTTCTGTAGCTGTATCTGACAGCATGAAGCTCTAAAAGGAACAGAAAGATCACGGGAGTTTAGGAGTAATCCGAACGCTCAGGATTTAACACAGTGTGGCAGGCGTCACCGTGTGCGAGACTTTTTAATGACCCCACTCTTAACATTGATCCCCCAGACCACTACTGGGCCACAGCTCATGTTGTTTGAGGAGCTCTTGTTAATGGTGAACTCTGACCTCTGATACACCTCTGACCTCACAGAACTGCTTCCTATATAATTTAAAATAACCTGCTTCACCACTGACTCCGCCCACTGACTTTTTCCAGAACGATCGGTTAGTGTAAACTAACGTGAGCATGTAGAATTAGGTTAAAATGTGACATGAGAGGGGCGATGCGTTTTCTGTATGGAAATCGTCCACATGGTTGTGTCACAAGGAGTTGCTTTGTTTGGCTTCAGCTGGGGATCAAGAAAAAGAAAACAAGGGCCGCAGGGCTTATTCAACCTTCCAGCAGAGAACACGAGGAGATTAGCGGTATCTCTGCACATCTCTGCAAACATCTTTATGTTAGTTTTCCTGCGGACTGCCGGGCGACTCGTCCAGCACTGTTTGTGCGTAGATGGGCCCCGCGGTCTGGTACCAGTACCAATACCATACCAGAACCAGGGCCTGAAGCCCCTCTGGGTCGTGCACAATTGGGCTTTATTTCTCATTGCTCACTAGAGACCTCTGCTGCTTGATCAGTCTCTTGCGGGTCATCTGTCCGTCACGTGTGTACATCAGAGGTGTAAAATCCAGGGGTCCTGCCATCCATCTTACATCCATGAACTCAGCCAGCTGATTTAGCTAATTAGTTCTCCCTCCTGCCCGAAGAACTGTCCTAATTAGCAAATCCAGGTGATTGGAACAAAATCCTGGGGAGGACTTTAACTTTCTGAACCTGGATGTTCCACCTCTGCTGTGTGCGCCCAACTTGCAAACTGTGACGGCTGACCTTGCGCTCTTCAACGGTGAGCACACGCTCGTCTGCGCTGTCCAGAATTACGAGCGGAGGTTTCTGCGATGAGCGCGGGTGTGTTGGATATGTTGGGATTCAGATTGGGGAGAAAATGGCGGAAAAGCGTCAGTCATTAGTTGTGCTGGGCGGTAATGGAGAAAGCTGATTCAATAGTGCGTTCATTGGACAGTCTTTTCCACAGTGGTCTAATATAATTTAAAAGATAGCAAATGTATTTCCTAAAAGAGACATAAACAAGCGGAACGTGGCAGTGCATTTGCAGTGGGTTGTTTATACGTTAGTTTCTGTACATTATCCAGATTTCACTTCTCTTCTCAAATGCAGCGCCAAGTTTCCTTAGAGAGACAACGAACAGGTTTGACTCTACTTGACCTTTTGACACACAGCACGACGGGACACTTGTAGGGTTTGTGATAACCTTTTATTTTGAAACGTATGCTTTTATTTTCCAAATGCACTTTAAGATGCATTGTACTACATTGCATCTGTTTAGCAGGAGCTTTGTGCTGCAAGCTTTACAAACAGCAAGAGGATTTACTCCAGATAAGGAAAACCTTTGTACTTGCGTTTTTGTTAGAAGTTGCTCTGGATAAGAGTGCCTGGTAAATGGAAGTCATATATTGGTCTAAATAGCAGCAGTAGTATCTAACATAAAATAACTTAGTACTCTAAAATCGTATTCTCTTTGAAAAGGCTCTTAAACTTTAGAAACAAATTGCATTGTGCTTGTAATTGATTAGACACTGGCAGTATGAATTATTAATAAAAAAATGTGTTTCAATAATTTATGTGGAAATACAAAGCGGGACTGATTAATGCTCTGCATTGTAACACAACATGCAGAAGTGATTTGTGTCTTTAAGGATGTTTTGGAGTCTTTGTTTGTGAGAATGACTTTCCTCGTTGCCGTCACAACAGCGTGACGTTTAGCTGTGAGGATGAGGATATGGAGAGAATGAATTAATTGTTATTCCCACCAGGAAGCAAAGGGGTACAGAGGGGATGAATGAATGTTTAATCCCACCAGGAAGCAAAGGGGTACAGAGGGAAGGAATGAATGTTTAATCCCGTTGGGAGGTTTTGGTGTGAAATTACACTGGCAGCACAGCAAGGGCTCAATGCATGAGCAGAACCCATAGAACTCATGAGCAGAACCCATAAAACTCATGAGCAGAACCCATAGAACTCATGAGCAGAACCCATAGAACTCATGAGCAGAACCCATAGAACTCATGAGCAGAACCCATAGAACTCATGAGCTGCTGTAAAGCCCTGTGAGCCACAACCCCAGCGGCATGCAGACCATAGTCCGTGAAAACAGGTTTTAAGATCTCAGTAATCTCATCTAAGGGTTATGAAAAACACTGAAATAGTTTTTGTTATATATATTTCAATAAAGATGTTGAGCATGAAGCAGTTATCTTTCAGGCAAACAATGTTTGTTTGAGTTATGTTAACTATTTTAAGTTAACTAAATTTCTTTAAAATTAAAAAAATAAAAGAAACTCTGATAATACTTCACCATATTAAATATATAATGAATCTGGGTCCATGGCTGGGTTAGGGTTAGGGTTAGGGTCCACATTCTCACTGAATTATGAATCTGGGTCCACATTCTCACTGAATTATGAATCTGGGTCCACATTCTCACTGAATTATGAATCTGGGTCCACATTCTCACTGAATTATGTAACTCCACCTGTATCCAATTTCAGGCTCCTGACACTGGAGCTATCAAGGACACACACACACACACACGCACGCACACACACTCACACGCACGCACGCACGCACGCACGCACGCACGCACGCACGCACGCACGCACGCACGCACGCAGACGCACGCACGCACGCACGCACGCACGCACGCACGCACGCACGCACGCACGCACGCACACACACACACACACACACACAAGCACACTATCCCAGCACTGGTCGTTTGGCCTGAGGCAGAAACACAGTAGTTACATTAGCTTAGCCACACCCTCTTAGACACTGAAATGTTCCCAGTGTATCAAACACACAGCCGTACTGGAAAGAATCCCGCTGGTGTTCCACATTGTTTACATAGTTCCCTGACCTGAAAGCAACCTTCCCATCTTTTAATAACGCCACATCTCCGTACGGCCGTGTGATGCGGTGACACAGCTGGGCTCTCCTTACGGCCGTGTGATGCTGTGACACAAGCGAGGTGTCCTTATGCCCATGTGATGCGGTGACACAGCTGGGCTCTCGTTATGCCCGTGTGATGCGGTGACACAGCTGGGCCAGTGCAGCCCTGCCCTGCCATGCCCTGATATTTGTGCTGATCAGTCGAGATCACATGATAACAGAACAGCAACGTGTTTCTCAGACAAACAGGAAAAATTCCCCCTATTATTTTTCCATAATTTTTTCACCAATAGTGTTGCTGCTCACTGCTGGATAATTTACATATAACAGATAATTAGCCAATCCTGGGGTTAAGTGGGCATTCTGGGGGAATATAGACTGATGGGTGGGGGGTGCCGTAGGGGGGGTGCAGTGGGCTGTGGGGGTGTAGGGGGGGTGCAGTGGGGTGTGGGGGTGTAGGGGGGGTGCAGTGGGGTGTGGGGGTGCCGTAGGGGGGGTGCAGTGGGGTGGGGGGTGCCGTAGGGGGGGTGCAGTGGGGTGTGGGGGTGTGGGGGGGGGTCCTCAGAGATGTCCCTGAGGATGTTATTTACTCCTTACGTAAATGGCACAGCTGATCCGGCTTCATAACAGGAATCTGCTAACAAAAACTTTACTTTACTGGAATTTAGGCAGTCGCTCTGACTTACCATGCAAAACACTTACCGTGTAAAACACAAGTACAAAGATCAGGGAAGTAAGGGCAGTTACACGGGGGAAATAATTGTTCCAAGAGAGACAGCAGGTGCAAGAAGTACAGACTTGATTGACAACTTGTCAGCCGCCGCATTAAACATTAAACTAAGCTATACAAACAAGAACAGAACTACGCTAATGAGTATTGAACTACGTTTAGTGAACTACAGCAAAGAACCATAGATCTGGAACAAAACAGAGCCAAGTTCAGCTTCTGGGGGGGGGTTATTTAAGGGGGTTCTTCTGTTGGCCCGGATGTTAAGGGTTGGTTTCTCATGTTTTGTCCGTAAGATTAATATCCCCGCCTGTCCGCTGGCTGGCATCTCATGTGGTCTCAGTCTCTTTGACCCTCTATACACGTTCCTGTGCATGGCTACCGGCAGTGTTTTACTCATTTTATTTCAGAAGCAGTGGATCAGAAGTAGTCGGGTTGTACTGCTGACGATAGTTTAGCTTTTACTGAGCTAAGCAGGAGACTGATGTAGCTGTGCTGAGAAGAGGGTTTTTTTACACCATGCTTCCGATAGGAACGCCCATAACACAAATAAAAGAATCCCTTTCTTCATTTGACTGTTGACGAGCTGTCGCCTGAATATTTATTTTTGCTACGCAATGTAGGGTCACATTTTTAAGGAACTTGAGCCTTGCCAGCTCTTATCTGATTGTGTTCCCCTAAAAACAATGACTCAGTAAGAGTCATGTTTCTCTTGTCCTGAGGAACAGAAAGACTTTGGTGGTCTGATCTCGTGGTATTTCTTTCTCGTTATTTATTTGTTCCTGCCACTCTCTGTCACCTTGGCGACAGCTCTCTCCCACTGTCTGTGTGTGAGAGAGAGAGAGAGAGAGAGAGAGAGAGAGAGAGAGAGAGAGAGAGAGAGAGAGAGAGAGAGAGAGAGAGAGAGAGAGCGAGAGAGAGAGAGAGAGAGAGAGAGAGTGTGTGTGAGAGCAAAGGGTGTGTGTGAGAGAATTTTAGACAAAAGAGAGGAAACCTTGTTTATTACACAAAAAAGGCTGTTCTTAAAGCTTTATCAGTATTGACATAAAAAATCACTATCCTTGATTAAGATATGCACATGAAAGCAACTGTCCATATTTGCCTGATAAAGTTAACCAGATTGCCCTTCATATATCTGGCTTTGTTTTGCATAGAGTATTAAGACCAGGACAGGCCTGCTGGCATGGATGTAGATGCCAGGGGGTACACGACAATACCCCCCACCCCCGATCAATATGTGGCCTGCTGGGCATCACAAACTGTGGCCATGATCGATATGTGGCCTACTGGGAATCACAAACTGTGGACATTTCCTGAATGTCATCTCTTTGCAATGCAAATGCCTCTCAATGCCGAGGGGCAAGACCGCCAGGCCACTAGGGGCGCCGCTCCATGACAAAGTTACAGACAGTGGTAACGATAATCATCATTAGACGTTTACGCATACGTATCTACGCGCTTACAGCCTACAATGGCGCTGAATATAGAAGGCATGTTCAAGCAAAGGCGCAAATCTTGGAAAGCTACCCAAAACTAACACACTTTTCCCCCCAGAAAAGGTCCGATACTACTCAAGAGACTAATGTTAGTCCAGCTTGTGCTAGTGAAGCAGGGTCAGGACTAGCTTAGCCACGGAACATAAGAGCAGAGATAGATAACGTTACATATAATGTTAACTTACCAGGAAAATGTTTTGTATTTATAGAAAATCTTGCTGTACACGTATTGTTAACTGTGCCGGTGTAACTCTGGCATGTGAAGAGATTAGTTTTTCGCGATCTGCAATCGAGAATGTCACAACAACGTCGTCTAAACGGATTGGCCATAGAACCAAATCTTTCAAACACACCCCAAGACAGAGGACTCCGCATCAGTCAAAGCAGGAAAGGCCCTCTTTTAAATGGTGAGTCAATTCATTCATTACACATGTCTTTAGTTTCAAAAGTGAGGGACGATGCACAATAAATTGTCAGTTTGTATGTGTGTCTTACGAATTACGTCGGGGGGCAGGATATCCCTATTTTGGCCAGAGCGGCTAGTTGTCTTTAACGGCCCTGTTAAATGCAGCCGTTTCGATCTCCGCAGTTACTAATGCCATCAGTTAAAACTGACAAGTTTTAGAACGAAATCGACTCTGACAAATGATCTCACATTTATGCGACTTCAGTTCATTAGTTTCTTAGTGAGTCCATTAGTGTGTTAATGAGAAATCGTGCAGCTTTCGAAGACTGTAATTCTTGGACCCAAGGAAGGAGAACATAAATGGATTGATTCAGGTGCCACCTGAGCAAAAATCTTACATTTACTTTCAGTGAAGCTACTGGTTACTGAACCACTAATGAAGTATACAATTTTTTTTTTGCTGGAGGTGTTGAGGAAGGGACGGGAAAGCACTTACATATGGCCATTGGTGTCCATTTAAAGCTTCAGTCTTAAAAAAAAAAAAAAACTCCATTTCAGACATTAATATTCAGAGCCTCTTCCTGAGGTCCAGAATAATGACTGGCTCAGTGCTTTTGAAAGTGCTCTTTGACAAAGAACGTTTTTGCAGGTGAATGGAAGTTGTGTCTTCAGTGCCAGTTATGGTAATGCATTCATTTATAAAACCAGGACTGTGTTGTTTTTCCACATCTTCAGGTCTTCCAGCACTATGTTTCCAGTAGTTGGGTCTGGAAAAATAATGCCCGTGTAGTAAATAAATTGACCCGACCACAGTTTCTGCCAAATTTTCTCCCAAAATGACTTTTATTGTGGCGGAGATGGCCTGTGTTAGAGGCCCGTAGAAAATAGCCTTGTTGGGTCTCTCCAAAAGTCATAGCCTAGTCTTTAAACCCTGACTGCAGAATGTACTTAAGCCTCGTCCTTAAACCCTTACTGCAGAATGCACTTAAGCCTCGTCTTTACACCCTTACTGCAGAATGTACTTAAGCCTCGTCTTTACACCCTTACTGCAGAATGCACTTAAACCTCATCCTTAAACCCTTACTGCAGAATGTACTTAAGCCTCGTCTTTACACCCTTACTGCAGAATGCACTTAAGCCTCGTCTTTAAACCCTTACTGCAGAATGCACTTAAGCCTCGTCTTTACACCCTTACTGCAGAATGTACTTAAGCCTTGTCTTTACACCCTTACTGCAGAATGCACTTAAGCCTCGTCTTTACACCCTTACTGCAGAATGTACTTAAGCCTCGTCTTTACACCCTTACTGCAGAATGCACTTAAGCCTAGTCTTTAAACCCTGACTGCAGAATGTACTTAAGCCTCGTCTTTACACCCTTACTGCAGAATGTACTTAAGCCTTGTCTTTACACCCTTACTGCAGAATGCACTTAAGCCTCGTCTTTACACCCTTACTGCAGAATGCACTTAAGCCTCGTCTTTACACCCTTACTGCAGAATGTACTTAAGCCTCGTCTTTACACCCTCACTGCAGAATGTACTTAAGCCTCGTCTTTACACCCTCACTGCAGAATGTACTTAAGCCTCGTCTTTACACCCTTACTGCAGAATGTACTTAAGCCTCGTCTTTACACCCTTACTGCAGAATGTACTTAAGCCTCGTCTTTACACCCTTACTGCAGAATATACTTAAGCCTCATTCTTTACACCCTTACTGCAGAATGTACTTAAGCCTCGTCTTTACACCCTTACTGCAGAATATACTTAAGCCTCGTCTTTACACCCTTACTGCAGAATGCACTTAATTTACTTTACTGGTGTTCAGCGGATCCTCTTATCCACAGTGACTTAAAATATAAACACAAGAATAAGAAAAAAATAAAAATAAACTACTTAAATAAGGGATCAAAGTACAGTTATTTCCTGGAGGAGGAGAGTATAGTCTCAGTTACTACCCTATTGAACATTAAACTGAGTTACACAAACAAGCACACAAACTACCCTAATTAGCATTAAATTACATTAAACAAACAACGGCAAATAACTACAGGCTCTGAAAACAACAACAAGAAAGAAGTTACACATTATCAGATGTTGGGGCTGGCGGATACGTGCTAGAGAGATGGGAACAGGGACTGAGTGACATGCAGGTCAGTGTGCCTGCAGAGGCAAAGTGCTGCCCCCCACTGGCCAGGATGTGTACTGCAGGACAGGCAGAGCGGATACTCAGGGCTCTGTATTTGGCCATGAATGGAAAACCGGCTGTGTTATTAGACCGAGACAGGCCCAAAGCTGGCACATGACGGTGGAGATGGCAGCGAAACCCCAGTGACCTTTTCGGAGAGACGTCTCTTCCTTGCCGGGCTTTGGCACAGAATCCCTTCCCGCTCTCGCACCTCTTTCCTCCTGCATGCGGTAAAAATGCTGTCTGTGTGACGCACGCGTCTGTGAAGCCTCACCCCTGGGTCTGTCTGTCTGTCCGCCTCTGACACACTCATTTCAGAAGAGCTCCGAAAGCGGCCTGGTTCCCTGAAAGCAAAGCCGCCGTGGGGCGGAGCCTCCGCTGCCGGGCGTGGCGTGGCGAGGCGCGGTGTGGCGCATACTGCCGCTGAGCGATGACCTCTTTTCTTTGTTAGTTTTCTGGCAGGATGTTTTATTGTCATTGTTTTATGGTTTCCCTCCAGCGACTGCAGTTATGACTGTAACTCCACTGACTCGGAGTAACTCTATACCTGGCAAGGCTCAAGTCACAGGGGCTGTTTCTGAGTGCGGTGACAAAACGAGGGCACAGTGTATGTATGTACATACAAATACAAATACATACATATACAAATACATACATATACAAACACATACATACAAATACATACATATACAAACACATACATACAAATACATACATATACAAACACATAAATACAAATACATACATATACAAACACATATATACAAATACATACAAATACAAATGCATACATACAAATACATAAAACTACATACATATACAAACACATATATACAAATACATACATATACAAACAAATACAGATGTATACATATACAAACGCATACGTACATATACAAATATATATATGTATATACATACAAATACATACATATACATACAAATACATACAAATACATACATACAAATACATATAAATACAAATACAAATACATACATATACATGCATATACATACCAATATATATACATACATATATATACAAAGGTCTGGAAAATGAAATATGTTGAACTGTTATGACCGAGAGGTTAGTGCGCAGGTACACAGGTGCACAGTCCCCGAGGTTAGTGCGCAGGTACACAGGTGCACAGTCCACGAGGTTAGTGCGCAGGTACACAGGTGCACAGTCCCCGAGGTTAGTGCGCAGGTACACAGGTGCACAGTCCCCGAGGTTAGTGCGCAGGTACACAGGTACACAGCCCCGTCCAGGTGTTCAGAATGCCTCGTCATATTAATTTTCATTTCCTTTCATTGTGATATTTTCCATCAGTTCAAAAGAATTTGTGTGGCACTGGCACACCTGTCCCGGAAAACATGCGATACTTACCAGTAATACAAAATACCTTATTGAAATGACTCAACAAGTATCAATGTACTAACAGGGCATGCCATTGACCTTTTTATCCACTGGCCAGAGTGCCTTGTAGCATCATTAAAAGGATAAAATCACCAGCTATTTGGGACATTTTACCAGCCACATTACCTTTTACAGTATAACACAACCTGGTTGGTTACCTGTCATGTGACTGCTAGAGTAAAAAACCTTACCAGCCAGCAATCAAAATTATACCAGCATTTGGCTGGTGGTGAGTTTTAATTTCATACTCTGTGTATTAATATCTAATAATTGTTCTGTTAATAAGCATGGACATCATATGAAGTTAATTAATGAATAGGGAAAGTTTTTGCAATAGGACAGCCGTTGCTATTTATGCTGTCCTACAGGGATTCAGCACCCTGAGAAAAGTCTCCTTTAAGTTTTAACTCTTGAGAGTTGAGCACATTAATATGGTGAGTGACCATGTGTTTGAATGACCTTTAAAAACGCGCAACCCAACAGGTGAGCCGAGGGACCTGCATGTTTAAACACAACCGTACCCGACAGCGTGTTCCACCTTCTATTCTGCGCACAAGAGATAACCTCTTCAGGCTGTGGAAAGCTGTTCCCCCGCCTGTCGGCAGGTATAAACTTGCCATCGCCGTTCCAGCCAATGACTGCTCATCCATCGCCCGTTCCAGCCAATGACTGCTCATCCAAGAACACTTAGTTCCATATTTGATCATGGAAAGCAAAGCAGTGTGCATGAGTTTCTCTCTGCAGAATCAGAATTAGCAGCCCAAATGTTGACTTGAGGAGATAACCTGCTGTTTGTATCTAATAATCAGATGATATCGGCCTGTCTGCCTTGTTTGCGTTGTTTTATGTAGCAGCTAGGCCTCTGGATTAAACACACAGCAAACGTGCTCGTGTCTGAATGAGGTCTTTGTGAATTCTCCCGCCCTGCCTGTGTTATTCCATGGGTGTGACCACCTAGCGCAGCCAATCACAGCACTGCGCTCTGTAGCTTTTACAAAATCCGGAGAATCCACATTCTTTCCCCACAGCACTCTGTGTGCAACAGTCTGTCAAGCCCCTTTCACAGACGCGTCTTAATCCGTAAATGTTCCCCAAATCTTCCGTGTCTGCCTCATGTGTGAATAGAGCCGGAGTTCATTTTCCGTGTAAGATGTTCCGGAGAGACGTAGGGGAGGATGAGGATATCTCTCCTATCTCTCTGGGAACGCGGGGGGGATCCAGGAGGGAGGCTGGAGAAAGGTCGCTGGGGGGGGGGGATGTCTGGAACCCCCTTCTTGGCCTACTGCCTCCGCGACCCGACTTCGGATTAAGCGGCTGATGATGATGATGATGATGATGATGATGTTCCGGAAATTTTCTGGATCACGACTTAGTAAGATTTCCAGAAATCTTGTGGAACGGCTCCAGTGTGAATAAAAGCAGAAACATTCCTGGATAAAGTGCGCAAAAAGTACAACATTCTTATTCTAGACCTTTCCTTTCTGGCACAAAATTTATTTAACCCCTTAACTACCACCGGCTCTGGTTTATTTTATTTAACCCCTTAATTACCACCGGCCCTGGTTTATTTTATTTGCAATCATTGCATCTTTTTTGTGGTGAAATTTTCAACCAATCTTGTAACACAGTATACAATTTGAAAGTGTTAAAACGCATAATTCTATCTCTGTAAACAATGTTATGTTTCCAATGTTATAGCAATGATGTGATGGTAGGACTTACATCTCTACCAAAACTATTATTCAGTGAAATATAAAGACAAACTAATGTAGCTAATGTTAAAATGTAAGGATAATTCATTTTTTTCCACCCCAAGTTGGACCTATTTTTACAACTATTTCCACCCTGCTGATTGGTAATAATCATTTTAATTCTGGAAATTATTTGTAAAAAAAAAAGATACTTTACTTGTCCTGCACTGCTTCAGGTAGGGTCCTGCCTTGCCTACTTTAAATTCAAAACTACGAGTTCTCACCGTTAATGTACCTTCTTTTGTTCAGAAACTAATTATGGCCAGTTAGCCACTGTTTATTTTATTTTCATAATAACTGAAAAGCTATTTTATATTCAGAACTGTGAAGTCACAACCCAGGTACATAACCATTACACCCAGACTGGGTACTCATTCAGCCCAATCTGGACTCTTCACAATATTTATTCAAATAGATTTTTTAAAGTTTATAAATTAAGTCATAAACCTTGTAGTGAGAGATTCATCTTTCACTTTTAATATGCATTGTTTTTTGAGTTTATACATGTATTTTTTGTAGTCGTTTTTATCATCTGTTCAGAGATAATAATAATTTAAAGTTAGTTCACTGGCCTAAATGCCCTGATTTCTGTTTCTTGCCCCTCATTGTCTGAAGGCTTTGTGTGTGTGTGCATGTGCGCGTGCGCGTATGCGTGTGAGTGTGCGCGTGTGCGTGTGAGTGTGTGTTTTAAGGCCCCAGAATGCAGGAAATGATTTTAAGGTGGTATAAAAATGCTAAAGTTCTATTGCCCCCCATAACCACCCCCTTGCCCACGTTCACGCTTTGCAGACATGAGGGCCTGAGCACCCCTCTGTTAGAATATTCTGGGGGACCCCTGTGCTGCATCCTCAGTTTCACTGCACTGCCTGTGAGGGTCGACCCGACCCGACCCGACCCACAATGCTGAGAACCCGAAACACCCAAAACACCCTCAGCTCCTTCCCTGAGAACACAAGGTTCTGTGTGAGCCGGGTCCAGTGTAAATACTTAACTGTTACAAAGCTAATCTCAAAGACAGACCAGCTCAGCCAAAACTCAGCCATTACTCAATTTTGGAAAAAACTAAAGTTAAACAAATGACATCAGTTGGATCGTTCTGTGGTTCAGGGATTATTTGGTAGCAGGAAAAGGATCAGGGAGAGGAGCAGAGCAGGAAGAGGAGCAGAGCAAGAGCAGGAGCAGGAAGAGGAGCAGAGCAGGAGCAGGAAGAGGAGCAGGAAGAGGAGCAGGAGCAGGAAGAGGAGCAGAGCAGAAGCAGGAAGAGGAGCAGAGCAGGAGCAGGAAGAGGAGCAGAGCAGGAGCAGGAAGAGGAGCAGAGCAGGAAGAGGAGCAGAGCAGGAGCAGGAAGAGGAGCAGGAGCAGGAGCAGAGCAGGAGCAGGAAGAGGAGCAGGAGCAGGAAGAGGAGCACAGCAGGAGCAGGAAGAGGAGCAGGAAGAGGAGCAGAGCAGGAGCAGGAAGAGGAGCAGAGCAGGAGCCAGAAGAGGAGCAGAGCAGGAGCCAGTGTTGATCTGCGTGAATCCAGATGACTGTCGCTAACTTTGTCCCACTCTGTGTGGTCTTGGCTGAGCTATAAAAAAAGGGAAAAAACAAACTAAGAGTGGGGCATGAGAGGGAATGGGCTGCTACAGTATTACAGGCATTGCTATCACTGACACCCAACAGCCTTTCAATGAGTTTAAAAATAGCTAGAAAAGACATTGACCCCGTGGATCTCTGTGCTGTTAATCATTTATGTGGCTATGCCTCTTCATTACAACCTAACGGTGTGAATTCCAATCGGGAGAGAGCGGAGGCCTCAAATCAGAACATAGCCCCGTGTGATTATCCCTGATAAATGACTCCTCCATACTGAGAGCTACTGTTTTAGCTGGGTACTGTATATCTGCATATTACATTACATTACATTATAGGCATTTAGCAGACGCTCTTATCCAGAGCGACTTACACAGCATTTTTTGCATTTTTATACATAGTATCCATTTACAGCTGGATATATACTGAAGCAATTCAGGTGAAGTACCTTGCTCAGGGGTTTCTGTTACAAACCCAGTTCCTTAACCACTGTACTACACTGCCGCCGCATATATAATATATCACTATACTGAGAGCTACTGTTTTAGCTGGGTACTGTATATCTGCATATTTCATATATATCAGTGATTGTGGCTTAATTACTGTAGTTTAATGTACTCAGTGATTGTGTCTGAATTACCATAGTTTAATGTGCTCAGTGATTGTGTCTGAATTACCATAGTTTAATGTGCTCAATGATTGTGGCTGAATTACTGTAGTTTAATGTGCTCAGTGATTGTGGCTGAATTACTGTAGTTTAATGTGCTCAGTGATTGTGTCTGAATTACCATAGTTTAATGTGCTCAGTGATTGTGTCTGAATTACCATAGTTTAATGTGCTCAATGATTGTGGCTGAATTACTGTAGTTTAATGTGCTCAGTGATTGTGGCTGAATTACTGTAGTTTAATGTGCTCAGTGATTGTGTCTGAATTACCATAGTTTAATGTGCTCAGTGATTGTGTCTGAATTACCATAGTTTAATGTGCTCAATGATTGTGGCTGAATTACCGTAGTTTAATGTGCTCAGTGATTGTGGCTTAATTACCGTAGTTTAATGTGCTCAATGATTGTGGCTGAATTACCGTAGTTTAATGTGCTCAGTGATTGTGGCTGAATTACCGTAGTTTAATGTGCTCAATGATTGTGGCTGAATTACCGTAGTTTAATGTGCTCAGTGATTGTGTCTGAATTACCGTAGTTTAATGTGCTCAGTGATTGTGGCTGAATTACCGTAGTTTAATGTGCTCAATGATTGTGGCTGAATTACCGTAGTTTAATGTGCTCAGTGATTGTGGCTGAATTACCATAGTTTAATGTGCTCAGGGATTGTGGCTGAATTACCGTAGTTTAATGTGCTCAGTGATTGTGGCTGAATTACCGTAGTTTAATGTGCTCAGTGATTGTGGCTGAATTACCGTAGTTTAATGTGCTCAGTGATTGTGGCTGAATTACCGTAGTTTAATGTGCTCAGTGATTGTGGCTGAATTACCGTAGTTTAATGTGCTCAGTGATTGTGGCTGAATTACCGTAGTTTAATGTGCTCAGTGATTGTGGCTGAATTACCATAGTTTAATGTGCTCAGTGATTGTGGCTGAATTACCATAGTTTAATGTGCTCAGGGATTGTGGCTGAATTACCATAGTTTAATGTGCTCAGTGATTGTGGCTGAATTACCGTAGTTTAATGTGCTCAGTGATTGTGGCTGAATTACCGTAGTTTAATGTGCTCAATGATTGTGGCTGAATTACCGTAGTTTAATGTGCTCAGTGATTGTGGCTGAATTACCGTAGTTTAATGTGCTCAATGATTGTGGCTGAATTACCATAGTTTAATGTGCTCAGTGATTGTGGCTGAATTACCGTAGTTTAATGTGCTCAATGATTGTGGCTGAATTACCGTAGTTTAATGTGCTCAGTGATTGTGGCTGAATTACCGTAGTTTAATGTGCTCAATGATTGTGGCTGAATTACCGTAGTTTAATGTGCTCAGTGATTGTGGCTGAATTACCGTAGTTTAATGTGCTCAGGGATTGTGGCTGAATTACCATAGTTTAATGTGCTCAGTGATTGTGGCTGAATTATCATAGTTTGTGACACTAATGATAAAACTGTGGTTATCTCCAGGGGAAATGTGTGATTGTGTCCAAAGTTACATCTTAAAGTGTAAATCCATGGTGTAAGCACTGCCACCTCTGAGCGCTTTACCTGGTTATTCACAGGTGACTGGGCTTACTGTACAGGCATTTTACTGCCCTTTATTTGATTAGCAAACGTGCATCTCACACTCATCATCGCAAACTCGTTACACACACACACTCATCGCACACTCGCACACTTGTCGCACACTCGTCACACACTTGCCGCACACAGATACATTGTTAAAGAGCTGCTACACAAAGGTTGTGTGTGTCTGTCTGAGTCTCTGAAAGCGATTGTGATAATGATGATTGCGATATTTGGCTTTTTATTTTTTTAAGAGCTCGGGCTGATTGAAGGAGAAGCACATCAGGGCGGGGTCCATTCAGGAAATTTACTACAATGCAATTCATGAATATGTGATCCGCCATCGCTAGGGAAGGTGGATGTTGCGCTGTCCGACTTTTCAGTACAGCCAAAATATGCTGAAAATCGGCCTGTATATCAAAATCCTTTTTTTATCATAATCGCAATACTTATGATAGAAACTGCAATTCACCAAAATGTTGAACTGAAATTCCATCTGTATGCATGCTAACTGAAATTCCATCTGTATGCATGCTAATGATTCTTCAGAATCTAAGCAGAGCCACTCATACATTTACATGGATGCTTGAGAGCAGACGACCACGTTTTGTAATAACCCAGGAATGACATCAAGATGCAATTTGAGATATCTTTTGAGATATCTGGTGTTGAGCGACAAAACTCTACCATGTTTAATTACCATGTTTAATTACCATGTTTAATTACCATGTTTAATTACCACACTTTTATAAACGTTGTAAATAAAGCACAAAACACGCACATTTCTCATCTTTGTGTACTTTGTAAAACTGACCTGCGCCATGATTGGCTCAGAGCCTGGAAGAGCGAAACATCTCAGAGGTGTTACCCAATCAGCAGCGACGTGTATATAAACCCCGCCGTATTAAAAAGGCACAATGGATCCAACTAAAGTATTTTTCAAATGTGTCTTCTGCAGCTTGGTGTATGCAACAATTGAAGACATTATAAGACATATTTGTATCTTTTGCTATTGCATGTATCATTGTGGAGTGACACTTTCATAAACTTTTCTACTCCTCTAAATATATAATGGTAAATATAACAATATCATATCACGACAACAGTGATCAGCGATAACGATAGGCCTAATACTCATAATAAAATAATGAGCTCATATAGATGGTAACACAGTCTCGAAGGTAAGAAGTGGATTCTCCTTCACCTGTAATGTTTGCCTTGTCATCCTGAAATGCGAGGTAAATGATGAATCACTCTACTTAGGAACCACAGTTTCCACCCTTCACTCGATTGGGATGTTCTCTGCTGTTCTGGACTGCAGGGACAGTGACTGTAACATCGAGCGTATTTTGGAGTATTAAACACGTATTTAAACCGATTTCATCAGGCTCAGAAAATTATTCGAAAAGAACGCAAAGAACGGCCATCTCAGCTGCCATAGTGTCTACGCTTGCGTAACACAACAGGGCGTTCAATGCACCACCGTTTCCGTTTAAATAAACGTTTTGATATGTTTTGTCTGGGCTGAAGGCAGCCCTGGTAACACACAGCCTATGTTTTCATCTCTTATTGGTTAACCCCACTCTGACCCCCTGATCATAACCACAGTGTGATCATACTCCTGGTTAACCCCACTCTGACCCCCTGATCATAACCACAGTGTGATCATACTCCTGGTTAACCCCACTCTGACCCCCTGATCATAACCACAGTGTGATCATACTCCTGGTTAACCCCACTCTGACCCCCTGATCATAACCACAGTGTGATCATACTCCTGGTTAACCCCACTCTGACCCCCTGATCATAACCACAGTGTGATCATACTCCTGGTTAACCCCACTCTGACCCCCTGATCATAACCACAGTGTGATCATACTCCTGGTTAACCCCACTCTGACCCCCTGATCATAACCACAGTGTGATCATACTCCTGGTTAACCCCACTCTGACCCCCTGATCATAACCACAGTGTGATCATACTCCTGGTTAACCCCACTCTGACCCCCTGATCATAACCATAGTGTGATCATACTCCTGGTTAACCCCACTCTGACCCCCTGATCATAACCACAGTGTGATCATACTCCTGGTTAACCCCACTCTGACCCCCTGATCATAACCACAGTGTGATCATACTCCTGGTTAACCCCACTCTGACCCCCTGATCATAACCATAGTGTGATCATACTCCTGGTTAACCCCACTCTGACCCCCTGATCATAACCACAGTGTGATCATACTCCTGGTTAACCCCACTCTGACCCCCTGATCATAACCATAGTGTGATCATACTCCTGGTTAACCCCACTCTGACCCCCTGATCATAACCACAGTGTGATCATACTCCTGGTTAACCCCACTCTGACCCCCTGATCATAACCACAGTGTGATCATACTCCTGGTTAACCCCACTCTGACCCCCTGATCATAACCACAGTGTGATCATACTCCTGGTTAACCCCACTCTGACCCCCTGATCATAACCACAGTGTGATCATACTCCTGGTTAACCCCACTCTGACCCCCTGATCATAACCACAGTGTGATCATACTCCTGGTTAACCCCACTCTGACCCCCTGATCATAACCACAGTGTGATCATACTCCTGGTTAACCCCACTCTGACCCCCTGATCATAACCACAGTGTGATCATACTCCTGGTTAACCCCACTCTGACCCCCTGATCATAACCATAGTGTGATCATACTCCTGGTTAACCCCACTCTGACCCCCTGATCATAACCACAGTGTGATCATACTCCTGGTCATTCCTCAGAAAAAGGGTTTGCTACAAAAGATAAGATTCTATCCTAGCAAACCCTGTGGAAAAATACAAGCCATGAGCTGAACATGAGTAATTCTAAAGGTTTGATTGATTTGAATTATACGCCCAGTGATGTATGAAAATGGAAGGTAGAAGACATACCCCTTTTTAGCAAAACAGTATATAAGCACCACAGTAGCAGAGATGGGGGGGGTCCACGAGCGAGAGCGTGCACGCGCGAGCGTGCGAGGGTGAGCGCGCTTCCAGTGCGCTTCCAGAGGACCACAGATGTACTAACCCATTGTGTTATTCTGTAAAGACCTGGAGCTGACACAATAAAGACAAAGTGTTTTAACCATTCGAATTGAATTGAAGAGTATCCTTGATCCACCTCCTTGACCACGAAAAGCAATATATTTAAATTGCTAACAAAAGCCACCCCAAATGTTCTGAGTCTGACTGCGAGGAAGATGTCGAATTGGACTGGGAGGCTCTTCATTCCTGACATTGGTATGATGCAACACTTTTCTGGAAATTAATGCAATTTCCGTGCATTATGACAATGATTAAAGGGATTCCTGGATGGTGTTGTTACGACAGGTGAAAGATTTGCATACGTATTTAAACAGGTGTGGTTACAGCTGTTCATGTTGCAGCTATTGTTTTTGGAATCTAGTTTTGCATACCTGCAATCATCATCATTAGGTGTGACTATAGGTTACACGTGTTAAGTGCTGCTGTAGTTATCAGAATGTAGCTTTGCATACCTACAGCCATCCTCATTAGGTGTGGTTATACATGTGTTACGTGCTGCTACGGTTATCTAGCTTTGCATACCTACAGCCATCCTCATTAGGTGCAAACTCATTGACAAGCCGTTGTTGTTTTCATTGTAGCTAACAACAAATAAAGCCACTTCATTCATTTCTCTCAATAATGTTGTCTTGTGTCTTGCTTGAATATTTCACTTTTATTATTGGATATCTGTTCCTAGGAAATGTTTTACAGTCTGATGTTTATTTCTGTTTTATTTCATTCATATTTTATCTAAATATTAATGAATATTCATGTTTATATATTTACCTTGTTCAGCACTGAATCACTCCTACAGTATAACACTATTAATATGTGGCCATTTTACTTAGCTTTCTAAATGCCAGTTGCTGGTTTCATTTAAAATGTGGAGAGAAGAAGTTTGAAAACTTTAAAGAAAACCTTCATTTCAATGAGTAGCAACATTCAACAAGCCATAGCTTCCTAATTATTTTTCTGACTAGCATATTATTATCTTTTATTGGTTGTTACATGTTATTTTTTAATAAAACTTTTACTTTGAATTTTAAAAAACACTTTACAAAACATCTAATTTCCAGAATCACAACTATATTAATTTTTGATGCGGCATATGATTTATCATTTTAATGATCTGAACTATAAGGTCTGAGCCGCAGGGTATAGACTGTGCTCACAACGAGCTCGTTCATTGGCTGAGGCAGTCAGGTTTCAGTTTGTACCTGTTTCTGCTCGATTGAACATGGTCCCTGAGAGAGTCTGGAACAGTCCCTG
Source organism: Ilyophis sp. 1 JC-2022 (assembly GCA_022702515.1). Classification (NCBI taxonomy): domain Eukaryota; kingdom Metazoa; phylum Chordata; class Actinopteri; order Anguilliformes; family Synaphobranchidae; genus Ilyophis; species Ilyophis sp. 1 JC-2022. The sequence goes on from CM040397.1 coordinate 2,658,441, forward strand.
GGAGTTGAGCATTTCTGTCATATTCCCACAGGGGTGCTTAAATAAGTTTTTATGTCCGGCACTTTAAACATACAAGCCCTGCACTCTTCCTGTTGGAAACCACAGGAAGTTCCACACAGCTTTTGTCTCTGTACAACCTTGTACATCTCCATGGTAACTCAGAAACGGTACCCCAAAAGCAATCATTGGGTTCATTGATTTATAATTTAATAAAATCACCGGCATTGATTGGTGTTTTCCCTGGGCTCTTTCTTAAAGGTCTAAATCGGGATCTCAAACTCAAATCTAGGAGGGCCGCTGTGTCTGCTGGATTTTCACGTGTTTCTGCACTTAAGTGCTTCATTTAACTCACTGATGGGCTAAAGAGTCTGCACACCTTGGGCTCTATCTTGGCGATCTCAGCACTTTGTCTAAACGCACACACAGCAACAGATATACACAGCAACACAGACACACACAAACACACACACACATACGCACACACACACACAGCAACAGACACACACAGCAACAGATACACACAGCAACACAGACACACACAAACACACACAAACATACGCACACACACACACAAACACACACACACACACACACACACACAAACACATGCACACACACACACACACACATACGCACAGGCAGACGCACGTTACTATTCTTGGTGCTGGCGAGTTTCTTGTTTGTCGGGGATGTGTTGCGTAATTAATTGTTGGTTGTGGAAATTGTGATCTTGCCGGCAGCGTGATCTGCTCTGTTCTGCTCTGTTGAGCAGAGCGCTTAAGTCCTCATGGGAAACGGAGCGCTTTGCTCTTTTCCTGAGGCCGACGGCCCTCGCTCACCTCGTTCTGTTCGCTCGCCGCCTCGGATGTCTGAGAGCCTGAAGAGAAGCGATTCACAAGCTTTCAAACCGACCCCTGGGAATCTGTCCTTCACCTGACTCAGGCACAGGCAGCCGCAGGAAGCCCCCCCCACCAACAAACTCCACATCTGTAGGGCTCATTAACCCCCCCAGTGTAAAACACAAGCTCATATCTCTGTCTCTGATCACAGTGTAGAGCCCGGCTTTATTCTATCTTTATTCACAAGGAAGCGTGCGATTTTACTTCCCAAGATTGCACGGGACCTCTGCTTGGTTTGTAATGTTTATATTCATTGCTCCTCAAAATGCAGACTTTCACTGGAAAGGGAAAGGAGAAAGGAGTGTATAGTTTAAGGCTCAAACTGCAATAATCAGAGAACATGAATTTGGGCATTAAACCAAATGATCAAATCATAATCTCCAGTGCAAGATGGGAATGTTGATAGAATGTGCTTTTACACAGGGCAATAGAATGTGCTTTACACAGGGTAATATAATTTGCTTTTACACAGGGTAATAGAATGTGCTTTTACACAGGGCAATAGAATGTGCTTTTACACAGGGCAATAGAATGTGCTTTACACAGGGTAATATAATTTGCTTTTACACAGGGTAATAGAATGTGCTTTTACACAGGGCAATAGAATGTGCTTTTACACAGGGCAATAGAATGTGCTTTTACACAGGGCAATAGAATGTGCTTTTACACAGGGTAATATAATTTGCTTTTACACAGGGCAATAGAATGTGGTTTTACACAGGGTAATAGAATGTGGTTTTACACAGGGTAATAGAATGTGCATTTACACAGGGTAATAGAATGTGCTAACACATAGTATACACTTTATTGCACATAACTTTTTTTAAGAATGGGAACGTTACAATTTCTTTAGCTGTGTAGTTTTATTGAGTTAATACCAATGTCTGGTCAAAATCATGTGAATAGCTACATTGGAAATATGTTTGATAATAAAATTGTTGACGTGTCCAATACTTATTTCCCCCATTGTATATATCTTATGTGCACTGTCCCTTATCATACATGTAATGTCAAGCTATATTAACTAAAACCTGGACATTCCAGGGCCTATAGCCTAGACATTGCAGGTTTATACCAGGGCTCAGTGCTTAGCATACTCAGACTTGCCAGATACATGCCTGTGCTAGACTGTGTTCTATCTGTGATGCCCAGATACATGCCTGTGCTAGACTGTGTTCTATCACTGATGTTCCTCTGGTATACAGTAAACGTCTGTGCATGATCTGCGCTTCTGTCACGGATGTTACTCCGCTATAAATGCCTGTGCAGGACTCTTGGACACATTTATTGGTACTGCACAGTGGTTAATTTGTATTCTGTAACACCATTTCATAACTTTCAGACAGATTTTCTCAATCACTCACATACAATTGACTTTATTAAATCTTAATTCTAAGTTATTTATTGCTAACTGCTACTGCTATGCTGTCTGCTAATCTTTCTAAAACAAGAAACTATTTATTGTTTTTAAATGAGTGTAAGAACATGTAGGCTAAACACTGTTCATTTACTTTTGAATGTTTGTCTGCAGTGTACACTAAATGCTAGATTGGAGAGCCTGGAGAGACCTGGGCGGGACCTGGTTGTTACGTACTGTGGTAAATGGTAAATGCACTGCACTTATATAGCGCCTTTATCCAAAGCGCTTTACAATGGCCTCTCACTCACCCATTCACACACCAATGGCGGCAGCCACCATGCAAGGCACTAGCCTGCTCATTGGGAGCAATTTTGGGTTCAAGGACACTTCGACACGTGGTCAGGAGGAGCCGGGGATCGAACCGCCAACCCTGCGATCAGCGGATGACCCGCTCTACCTCCTGAGCCACAGCCAGTGCTGTGCTGTGACTGGTTACGAGAACTCCTGTGAGGTTATGTTTAGGAGTTGGTGCTAGATTAACAACCAATCACAGCAGAGTACGTAACACCCAGGTCCCTCCGGTATCCAATCTAGCATCAACCTTGCCTGAGCATGCTCTTTTATGGCAACGCCCACCTTTGCATTGTGGGAGTACAGCCATGCAGTCACAGGGAGAACTCCACAAAGACCCTCGACCAAAGCCCCCGTGGCGGCCATATTATAATATATTAAAAAAAACTCTAAATAATGGTATCATATTATAGGAAATGTACACTACAATCATTAACACAAAGTCTTCTATACTGTACAGTGGCAGAATCATCTGGATGTATTTCTGAACTTTTCCTCAAGAGAGCTTGGTGTTTATTCAAAAGGTTTTTTGTCTTATGTCTGGATTCAGTCAATACTTATTCTGAACTTTGACTCACAATTAAATCAATTTTGAGATGTTTTAATGGAAACACAATTTGGTCATAGATTTGTCATCTCAGACCTTTTCCAAATTGCAAAGACAAGAAGCCCTCAATTAAACTGAGTCAAAGCCAAATGTAACCAAATTAAGTCCAGGCTTACTGTTTCATAAACAAAATGTTAAACAAAATGTTGGAGACTAGCGGTTCCTTTAACTGTTTTGTTCATTATTTGAGTAGTATTTGAAGTGACTGCAGACAATGAGGGCTTTCTGGAGCTTTTACACTGTAGCTCAACATGAGGTCACATTGTTTAAGAAGATTTAATACGTCTCCACCTGCTTGGGCTCAGTGGGACTCCAATCCCAGCAGGTTCTCAAAATCACCCCCCTCAGATTTGAATTGCCAATACGAAAGGGGCTGTGACTTAATCTCTTACAGGATTAAAGGAAGGGACTGTGACTTAATCTCTTACAGGATTAAAGGAAGGGACTGTGACTTCATCTCTTACAGGATTAAAGGAAGGGACTGTGACTTAATCTCTTACAGGATTAAAGGAAGGGACTGTGACTTCATCTCTTACAGGATTAAAGGAAGGGACTGTGACTTAATCTCTTACAGGATTAAAGGAAGGGACTGTGACTTCATCTCTTACAGGGTTAAAGGAAGGGACTGTGACTTCATCTCTTACAGGGTTAAAGGAAGGGACTGTGACTTCATCTCTTACAGGGTTAAAGAAAGGGACTGTGACTTTTCTTCTCTTACAGGATTAAAGGAAGGGACTGTGACTTCATCTCTTACAGGGTTAAAAAAGGGACTGTGACTTCATCTCTTACATGATTAAAGGAAGGGACTGTGACTTTTCTTCTCTTACAGGATTAAAGGAAGGGACTGTGACTTCATCTCTTACAGGATTAAAGGAAGGGACTGTGACTTCATCTCTTACAGGATTAAAGGAAGGGACTGTGACTTCATCTCTTACAGGGTTAAATGAAGGGACTGTGATTTATATTCTCTCACAGAGTTAAAGAATGAGACCGCCACTCCCTCCCATTCTGTGCACACACACACACACACACACACACACACACACACACTCACACATACATGCACATTCACTCTCACTCACTCTCTCTCACACCCCCACGCACGCACAGACGCACGCACTCACTCACTCACACCCTCACGCACACACACTCACTCACACATAAATACACGCACACACACTCAGTCACTCACACATACATGCACGGACACACACACACACACACACTTCACTCACACTGTGCTGATGCCAATCCTGTCTCAGACTCTGGGAAAGACAGTAGCCCTGGAGCTCTTATGAAGAGAATTATAAAGTAGGTTAATTTCACACATGAGGAGCTGAAAGTACTTCGTTTAAAGCACTTTCCCTTATTGTAGCTCGCTGCTTAATCCAGAGGAAGCCAGCAGTCCCCCTCTCCCACAATCACCGAGCACAGGTGTCTTTCCAGCGCGATGCAGTGTGAGGTTTATGGAAGATGCATTTCTTCTTTTCAAATATGAGACACATTGTATTGTAAACTGTATCCTATTGATGGCCCATTTGTTTACCACTGGTTCTTCCATCCATCTGATCAGATCCTGAGACGTTATTGGCAGATCTTAAGGCCAGAAACACTCGGCATGTATAATGAGTGAGCTTTTCTTTTCATTGACCTTTCTATTACAAAGTCTTAAATGTCACACAGTCCAGAGAAATGGTCGTTGTTTAGGAATATAGCACATAGTAATAATCTGTAGATTAGCTTTGATGAGTAATTTAATAATAATCACTTTTCTGGGCAGGCTAATGACCGCAGATGCTTCAGGTTTCAAAGGTTAATGCTCTTACCAAGATAACTGACACTATTTTAAATGACCGTATATTGACTAAACGGATAAACTGACATTGAGCAACTGAGCTTCTTCAGGAGTTAAATGTGTCTAACTTTCCATGTTTTTTGTCAGTTAGTGATTTCTACCTTGTTATACTGTCCTGAAAATTACAGACATTCTTAGTTGAAGCTATTGTTTGTGTGTGTGTGTGTGTGCGTTTGTGTGTGTGTGTGCGTTTGTGTTTGTGCGTTTGTGTGTGTGTGTGCGTTTGTGTGTGCATTTGTGTGTGTGTGCATTTGTGTGTGTATGCGTTTGTGTTTGTGTGGGTGTGTGTATGTGCGTCTCTGTATGCATTTGTGTGTATGTGTGTACATTTGTGTTTGTGTGTGTATGTATGTGCGTTTGTTTGTGTGTGCGTGCGTGCGTGTGTGTGTGCACTTTTGTGTTTGTGTCAGTGTGTGTATGTGCATTTGTGTTTGTGTGTGTGTGCGTTTGTGTTTGTGTGTGCGCGTTTGTGTGTGCGTTTGTGTGGGTGTGTGTATGTGCGTCTCTGTATGCATTCGTGTGTATGTGTCAGTGTGTGTATACTTTCTCATTCAAGTCTGAATGAAACATTGAGTCCCATTATGTGTGAGCAGAGTACAATGGGCACCATACATTTTGCGGCAAAAATACCGCTGCCTTTACAATCCCAGGCACAAGAACTTCAAACATCCTGATTATTACAAAGCCCAAGAAACCAAAGAGGCTTTCTAAAATTTCCATGAACAATTTCATGTACAGAGCAGTGGTATACGCTTCCTGTAAGAGTTTAATGTACAGAGCAGTGGTATACGCTTCCTGTAAGAGTTTTATGTAGAGCAGTGGTATATGCTTCCTGTAATAGTTTTATGTACAGAGCAGTGGTATACGCTTCCTGTAAGAGTTTCATGTACAGAGCAGTGGTATACGCTTCCTGTAAGAGTTTTATGTACAGAGCAGTGGTATACGCTTCCTGTAAGAGTTTTATGTACAGAGCAGTGGTATACGCTTCCTGTAAGAGTTGTATGTACAGAGCAGTGGTATACGCTTCCTGTAAGAGTTGTATGTACAGAGCAGTGGTATACGCTTCCTGTAAGAGTTTAATGTACAGAGCAGTGGTATATGCTTCCTGTAACAGTTTCATGTACAGAGCAGTGGTATACGCTTCCTGTAACAGTTTCATGTACAGAGCAGTGGTATATGCTTCCTGTAATAGTTTTATGTACAGAGCAGTGGTATACGCTTCCTGTAACAGTTTCATGTACAGAGCAGTGGTATACGCTTCCTGTAACAGTTTCATGTACAGAGCAGTGGTATACGCTTCCTGTAAGAGTTTTATGTACAGAGCAGTGGTATACGCTTCCTGTAAGAGTTTCATGTACAGAGCAGTGGTATACGCTTCCTGTAACAGTTTCATGTACAGAGCAGTGGTATACGCTTCCTGTAAGAGTTTAATGTACAGAGCAGTGGTATACGCTTCCTGTAAGAGTTTCATGTACAGAGCAGTGGTATACACTTCCTGTAATAGTTTTATGTACAGAGCAGTGGTATACGCTTCCTGTAATAGTTTTATGTACAGAGCAGTGGTATACGCTTCCTGTAAGAGTTTTATGTACAGAGCAGTGGTATACGCTTCCTGTAAGAGTCATGTACAGAGCAGTGGTATACGCTTCCTGTAATAGTTTTATGTACAGAGCAGTGGTATATGCTTCCTGTAAGAGTTTCATGTACAGAGCAGTGGTATACGCTTCCTGTAAGAGTTTTATGTACAGAACAGTGGTATACGCTTCCTGTAAGAGTTTTATGTACAGAGCAGTGGTATACGCTTCCTGTAAGAGTTTTATGTACAGAGCAGTGGTATACGCTTCCTGTAATAGTTTTATGTACAGAGCAGTGGTATACGCTTCCTGTAACAGTTTTATGTACAGATCAGTGGTATACGCTTCCTGTAAGAGTTTCATGTACAGAGCAGTGGTATACGCTTCCTGTAATAGTTTTATGTAGAGCAGTGGTATACGCTTCCTGTAAGAGTTGTATGTCCAGAGCAGTGGTATACGCTTCCTGTAAGAGTTTTATGTACAGAGCAGTGGTATACGCTTCCTGTAATAGTTTTATGTACAGAGCAGTGGTATATGCTTCCTGTAAGAGTTTCATGTACAGAGCAGTGGTATACGCTTCCTGTAAGAGTTTTATGTACAGAACAGTGGTATACGCTTCCTGTAAGAGTTTTATGTACAGAGCAGTGGTATACGCTTCTTGTAATAGTTTTATGTACAGAGCAGTGGTATATGCTTCCTGTAAGAGTTTTATGTACAGAGCAGTGGTATACGCTTCCTGTAAGAGTTTAATGTACAGAGCAGTGGTATACGCTTCCTGTAAGAGTTTTATGTACAGAGCAGTGGTATACGCTTCCTGTAAGAGTTTTATGTACAGAGCAGTGGTATACGCTTCCTGTAATAGTTTCATGTACAGAGCAGTGGTATACGCTTCCTGTAAGAGTTTAATGTACAGAGCAGTGGTATACGCTTCCTGTAAGAGTTTTATGTCCAGAGCAGTGGTATACGCTTCCTGTAAGAGTTTAATGTACAGAGCAGTGGTATACGCTTCCTGTAAGAGTTTTATGTACAGAGCAGTGGTATACGCTTCCTGTAAGAGTTTAATGTACAGAGCAGTGGTATACGCTTCCTGTAAGAGTTTCATGTACAGAGCAGTGGTATACGCTTCCTGTAAGAGTTTAATGTACAGAGCAGTGGTATACGCTTCCTGTAAGAGTTTCATGTACAGAAGAACAGTCACATGAGCATTACTGTCCTGATATAAAACACCGTTATACACATGCATAGTTTATTTTTATATGCATATTAACGAGGGTTATATAAATAATTTTATCGCCATATAAACGTTATGTCCCTTCGTGACCCTTTGTTGGTGTAGTAAAACTGTTCTGATGTCATGTGACACATTTCCCAGCACAAAGGGGAAAAAGCACAAACAGAGCCTGTTTATCAGACGACGGGTTGGCCGTGGCTGTGCCTCTGTAATTGTTAAAGCTGGCAAGCCCCTGGGTCTGGCCCGGAGCCAGTGGAGCGCAGCGGCGGGTTTCGCTTTGGACACACTGAGAGCTTTCAGCGCTGCTCCGCCGTTTCTGGCTCGGACTGAAGCACGGCCCTTTAGCCTAACAGGTCTGCGGTCCGATACGTCTCCTTTATCTTCCGCAGCGCTCGTTCTCTTTCTGGGTCACAAGAAATGCGTGAGCCAGGCGGGAAAACGACATTTGGCTCCATTAGATCAGTTTTAATCTGGAGCAGCTCATTCGTTTGGCTTTGGAAACACATGGGCAGTAATAGGCAGACTTTAATGAAATCAAAATGAATGAATGGTGATGATAAACTGTTGTAATCTTTTTTTGTTGTTGTTGCCGGAGGGAATTGTGGGAATTTGAGCTGGAATGATGGGAGCAAGCCATGGTGTTTCAGTCCAGCGAGGGAGGGGTCTGAGGACCAACCTAAAATAACTGGCCGCTATAGGAGGAGGGGCACAATAAAATAAAATAACTGTATGTTTGTGTGTTGTGTGTGTGCATGCTGCATGCGTGCGTGTGTACTGTGTGTGTGTGTGTGTGTGTGTGTGTGTGTGTGTGTGTGTGTGTGTGCGCTGTGAAAAGGAATAGAGGTATCATTGCTCAGTGCATGGTGTGCTGGCTGGCCTTCTGACACTGGGTTCCTCTCTGGGTTCCTCTCTAGGTTCCTGTGTACTGAACTGGGTTGGCCTGACCTTCTCTCTGCTTTTAATTCCGAAGGAAAAATCTGCAAATCTCTCAGCACAGTGCATCGACACTCCCAGCTGCTAACGCCCATTCACACACACACACAAACACACACACACACACACACACACAGTATACTCACATGCACCCACATAAAGATACTAATATAAATGTACACATACGCACGCACAGGGTCACACACACATACAGACACAAGAACCTGTCTTGCACGCAGATTTTTAAAAGCACCACACTCTCAGAACTGTGAAAGTTACATCACTGTAAAAGCACTCAGAACTGTGAAAGCTACATCACTGTAAAAGCACTCAGAACTGTGAAAGCTACATCACTGTAAAAGCACTCAAAACTATAAAAATTACATTACTGTGAAAGCTACAAGTTTTGTGAAAGCACTCATAACTGTGAAAGCTCTCATTACTGTGAAAGCTCCATCACTGTGAATGGTTTTACATTAACAGTTTAATCTCTCCTGCTTTCCTACTCTGATAGCTTCACTACTACAAGCAGAAAGCTGATAACCACAAATAAACGACTACATTCCCTGCACCTAGTTAATGTTCTCAGACAAATTAGTTTGACTTTTATTACACAACCGGCAAGAACAGAGAGATCGAGATACAGATCGTGCTTGAACAATCTGAACTTGTAAAAAATATACTAAACACTGAAAATATGCTCTTCTGTTCAACAGAAATTTCACTGATGGAGTTTGTGCCGACGTTTATTGAACTGTCCTCCTGGTGTACGTACGCTCATGAACTAACAGTCTATATGTACGCTCATGAACTAACAGTCTATACGTATGCTCATGAACTAACAATCTATACGTACGCTCATGAACTAACAGTCTATACATACGCTCATGAACTAACAGTCTATACGTACACTCATGAACTAACAGTCTATACGTACGCTCATGAACTAACAGTCTATACCAGGGGTGTCTAACTCATTTTCACCCCGGGCCACATCAGCATTATGGTTGCCCTCAAAGGGCCGGTTGATTTTCGCGGACCTCGATTGTAATTGTTGACGGGGGGGTGCAATCAAGAATTTTCGCGGACCTCGATTGTAATTGTTGACGGGGGGGGGGGGGGGGGGGGCAATCACTTTTTTTTTTCTTTTTTTATACAAACTTTATTTAACGGTTTATTTAACGTATGTACCGCGGGTGTGCGTCCGCGTCTGTCTGTTATATCGTAAAAGTAAATCCCCGTTAACCAGCCACGTAGATACACGCGTCAGATAATTAAGTTCTCGCGGGCCACATAAAATGACGTGGCGGGCCGGATTCGGCCCGCGGGCCTTGAGTTTGACACCTATGGTCTATACATACGCTCATGAACTAACAGTCTATACGTACGCTCATGAACTAACAGTCTATACCTACGCTCATGAACTAACAGTCTATACGTACGCTCATGAACTAACCGTCTATACGTACGCTCATGAACTAACCGTCTATACGTACGCTCATGAACTAACAGTCTATACGTACGCTCATGAACTAACAGTCTATACGTACGCTCATGAACTAACAGTCTATACGTACGCTCATGAACTAACAGTCTATAGCTTTGTGCCGAATAGCACTGACTCCCATTAAAATTAATCATCTGTGAAATAGGTTTTCCTGAAACAATGCATTCTCTTACGAAGACTTGTGTGTACCATGCCAAAATATGTTTGGGCTTAATATAAACACAGAGTTGCAATCGGGAGTGAGGCTCAGCCCCTGGTTTAAGGACACATGTTGATTGAATCCAGGTCCTAGCCTCTGGCTTACCTAATAGGCTAACTCTAAACTCCCTGATAAAATCAAACGCAGCCCTGGATTTAATTAACATACCTCAACTTTTACTTATAAAAGATACAAGTTCTACAGACACAGTTTAGGGGTTAAATAAACTGATCTTTGACACAATACAAATTCCAGACACTTAAGGAAAAGTTTACTGAACTCAGGTCACTCTCTGTGTGTGAGTAATTTACCTGGCAGGTAGGAAGCCACACCTTGGTTGTGCACAAACTGTTCCGCACTGAGGAGGGTCCTCAGTAAACTAGTCCTATATTTCACCTGTGAACTTTCACCTGCATCTTTGCTTCAAATCAATAAGGGAACATCCTTTTTGAAAATATTCACCATTTAAAAAAAATATGTATTTATACTTTCATTGCAAGGTAAAATATTAATATAAAAGATGAGTTACGCATATATGAGTTTTATATATATATATATTTGACAATTTCTGGAGATCTCTTAAAGATTTAAGATCTCTTAAAGATTTAATCCTCAACATGTGTCATATGATAAAATATCTCTTAAAATGTATATTTCATCTCCCATGATAAATTGTTGCATTATTTTGCCTCGTATTTGTTCATCAGCAGAGTTTATATTCCACAGAAGAATGAAAGGTAGTCTGGAATGAACACTCGAGTCGATAGAGTTTATATTCCACAGAAGAATGAAAGGTAGTCTGGAATGAACACTCGAGTCGTGACACCAGACCTCTTTCAATTACGCAATGATAAATTATATAAAAATGTTACACGCGCGTTCTTTGAATCCAGCTCACCAAAGGAGACTAGGCCTACCTTTATTTTAAATACAAACACCTCAGAACTTCTCCGCCCGACTTGATATAACAAGATGTCCGGAAGGCAGCTGAGTGAATAAGTGCATACGGTCTTTCCTTTTAAAGAGAAGTAGGCTAACAAAGGACTTTAATATTCACAACAGAGACCTTTTTAAAACATTTTGATCAGACACGTAAAAAGTTGACCGTCATATTAGCCTGTTCTAGACCTCATTATTACAAGGGTGACGCAAGGGTCACACAAACGGCTCAAAACATTTAAGATCGAATATAAACTCAGGGGATTTTTTTTCTTAAATGGCAGTATTTCAAGAAACAGTTTGGCAGAGTTATTCTCTGGTCTGCAGCGCGTTTGAAGCCCTCGACTAACAACTCCGCGTTTCATGTTGCTACGATGAAATATCACCTTGGCGGTGCTTCAGAAACTACACGAGCAGACCTGACGTTAAACAGCAGCTGTATGATGAGGGGCCGATTCGCGCCATTAGCCAGTTGCTAGCAGCTGTGATCATAGCGTATTTAGCACTGTAGTTGGGCATCAATCTCCGACCACACAACAATTTTTCTTCATCTCGGAGTCACAAGGATCATTCCGCCACTGTCGGGCCAGGAGACAGACGTCACGGCTGGCTTTATATGGGGAGTGTCTGGGCCACGGTCAAGGTACTGTCGGAGTATGACGTTTTGATTATTAACACCTTTCCCAATCTTCATTGTGCCCCTGCGGTCCATCACATAGGTCTGTCAAACACTTTTAGCGATCAGAAATGTACCCATGTGAATGTTCATAGCTTATGCCCCTGTGGTAATGATTATTTTCGACATTATTAATGCTATTATGCATACCTGCCAACACTCCCGTATTTCCGGGGAGTCTCCTGTAGGCTATTTTAGACCCATTTCCCCGCCTCCTCCTGTATTGTGATTTCTCCCCTATTAGATTGAGCTGTACAACAAACCAATGAATGTCAAAAGCGTCATTGGCAGTGGTTTAGAGTATGCCAGTTTGCGTTCATAAAAATCCCCCTTATCGCACATTTCTGAATAGATCAGAAAGGGTAAATATTACAGGTGATTTTTATCAGAGAGAGTGGCAACCTTCCGCAGCTACGAATGTTACCATAGTGACTAGCTACAGAGGTAACGCACTGTAGGCTACTCGAGCGCTTCTTCTCCATAGCGAGAGTCCAGTGAATGGATTGCTGTGTTACGATATAAATTTCTCATAAGCTAACGTAACAAGGTTATCACTTTTGCTAGCAATACAGTGGCTATAATACACTTTTTACAACTAATGTTATCGCGCTACTTGAAAAGTAAAATAAAATATATCCCATCTTGTGGAAGATGGGCCCGATAGCCTATACAGATATTATTCAAGGGAGATATCGGCACAATATAAATGCAATGCAAATCTATCGCAGAACGCAACCTGCTGTGTTCAGGGCAGGGTTTCCCCTTCAGTGCAATCTCAGTATTTAACAGTCTCTGTCTGGCGTCGCCTCGCTCAACGGGCTGCTACGTCATAGGCTATGATAGGATATAGCCTTAGCCTACCTTTTAATCTAATTTACAAAGAACAAACGGAGAAGACGAAGAGGACTAATTAACATTAATTTTTTTATTTAATAGCAAGCCAGAGGCTTTATTGTCAATAAATAAACAAGTATTCACCTTGTTTTTTATTGTAGTTTTCAAGTTCAATCTCACTTAAGACAGGATAACATGTATTGTGATGGTTAGTCTTGTCCCCTGACAAAAAGTTTATGAATATTTTTCATCCGAGCATGTTTCTGTATGCTAGCCAAAACTCAATTTCACCTGTTCCAGTCACAAAGAATTGTGGATCTAGTCTTTAAATTTTCATCTGAAAGAGCACCACATTGATACATTTAGCTGTTAAAATTGACAATAATCACTCATCATCAACCCAATAAAACCCAAATGTTGGCAGGTATGTATATGGAAATTAAGAAGGTATAGTGCATTCTGCATAAAATAACTCAAAACAAATGCAGATCTAACAGAGTAGGACTCCATTATGGACAATCATGTAGTGTCGCTTTAATCAGTAGAATTATGCGAGTAATTCAGTAGTTGTGGAGTTTCTAGCATTGCTACAGGCTGTGTGTAGCAGACAGGTGTATTGCTGCAGTGGTCCAATGCAGGGGAGGACGTCACTCAGAGACGGTTGTAAAATCCAGTCTCTTTAGTGAGGTTGTAATGTTTTGTCAGGGCTGGCAGGCAGAAGCGCCATACGGCGTGCATTAAGATTGGGGATTGAATCCATTTACTGCCACAAGGTGACATTTTGCCATACCTCATGGAAAAATGTTCTTTACTTGAGAGTAATTTCCACGTTTAATTAAAAACTGCATTAGCAGCAGGCTGCGTTGAGCAGAGCCCACTTAACGCTGGCTTTTCATTAACATGGAGAGTACGGAGCCATAACCATATCAACAGGTAATCAGCAATGCGTCATGGGATAACACTCCACAGGGCCGCGCAGGACGCATTCTCTCAATGAGCTAATTAACTGGCTTGTAAACGCCTAACGCGGGCAGGTCTTTCACATGAAGATGGTCCGCGCCATTTCCTCCATTTCGTTATCGTAACCGAGGGGGAGAGCGGCGGTTTGGTTCGTGCGGTTGTTGCTCGCGCACGAACGCAATTAATTTAGCATCTGCATTAACGGAAACCTTCTGCACCAAACCAAGAACAAGACGAAAGGAAGTGGGTTGTGGGTAATGAGTGGAAGTGGCCTTGGTATGTAAATGTATTCAAGGCGGAACAGAGAGGGAACGATACCAGCCAAGCTGATGTATTCATCTTTAATTTCAGAAGCGAGGTATTAAAAAATAAAAAGGGACACTGAGTGTTTTCTTTCTTGTTTTCCTGGCCCTTTTTAAAATTAGATTTACTTCATAATTGAATCTAACATGTACTAATATTAATGATGAAAACAACAGAAACGCAGATCAGACCCATCTTGTGTATCAGTGCCAGGGCACATTCAAATGAAATGTAGTCTGTGAAGGTTTGGTGCTGGAAGGGTTTTGTGATAGTTTTTATCATAAACCCCAACCTGACCCATGTATGTCTTGTAAAATACTGAAATCAAAAGAACATTGTGATCTTTTAAAATGTGTCTCACATTTACGTTTGAAATCTAAACCAAAGCTAGGTTTAAATTTACGGAACAAACACAAACTGAAAGCCAAATATTGGGGAAAAAACACGAAAGTTAAACAAATAACAGTAATGTGTAGCCTAAGTATTAAAGAATTACTTTAATTATTCTTTTTATGACCCTATAATAGGATCCAAGGTTCCTCTACATGAAACTGAGGTCAGTGTTATTGTGTGCACCAAACATTTTATAAATCAAAGTGTATTTAATTTGCCTTGCAGGGTGTGGTCCCTCTAAATATGAACATTTCTGAATAACGAATAAGCATCTTTGTAACTAACTACAGATAATTTTAGAGAAATTACCTTAAACTGAGTGAGCATGCCTGAAAAGCTACCAAATTAACTAGCATCTGTTGGCCTAAATGATAATGATAATTAGAATAAATGTTAAATGGATCAACTGTTAGATTATGGGACTGTTGTAAGCCACATAGTCTATATATATATAGTTTGAGTCGCCAATAAACTACAGCAGTATGTGTTAAAGTTTGCCATGTAAAATAATTCCATTGTGCTTACAGTCACTTGGCAGACGCGCTCATCCCGAGCGATGAACAGCAGTGGAGAACATCAGTGTAGCTCTCAACAATACAAACATGTGGCATCACTTTAAGAAAGCACAGACACCCATCTATAATGGGGGGTGGGGGTCATTCACAAAACACGTCAGTGTATTTATGTAAAGGTTTATTCCATGTACCCTTTCCATTTTGTTTTTTTAAACGTGTATGTTTGTAAAGTTTGGAGCTCTGGGCCAGAGGAGCAGATCACCATGCCTGGCTGAGCGTCATCCCTGACAGCTATTTTATGGAATATAACAAAAGGTTTTACATAATTAATCCAAACTTGAACAGATTTTCAGACTATTTTGGCCTAAAATGAGACAGATTTTCACAGCGTTGCAGATGCTGTGAGAAACACATGAGAAACACAGGGTCTTACTCACAAGGCTGTGATAAACACAGGGTCTTACTCACAAGGCTGTGCGAAACACAGGGTCTTACTCACAAGGCTGTGCGAAACACAGGGTCTTACTCACAAGGCTGTGCGAAACACAGGGTCTTACTCACGAGGCTGTGCGAAACACAGGGTCTTACTCACAAGGCTGTGCGAAACACAGGGTCTTACTCACAAGGCTGTGCGAAACACAGGGTCTTACTCACGAGGCTGTGCGAAACACAGGGTCTTACTCACAAGGCTGTGAGAAACACAGGGTCTTACTCACAAGGCTGTGCGAAACACAGGGTCTCACTCACAGGGCTGTGAGAAACACAGGGTCTCACTCACGGGGCTGTGCGAAACACAGGGTCTCACTCACAGGGCTGTGAGAAACACAGGGTCTCACTCACGGGGCTGTGAGAAACACAGGGTCTTACTCACGAGGCTGTGATAAACACAGGGTCTCACTCACGAGGCTGTGATAAACACAAGATCTCACTCACTAGGCTGTGAGAAACACAGGGTCTCACTCACGAGGCTGTGATAAACACAAGATCTCACTCACGAGGCTGTGAGAAACACAGGGTCTTACTCACGGGGCTGTGAGAAACACAAGATCTCACTCACGAGGCTGAGTGGAAATGGGGACGTTGCTAAATGAACCGTTTTGTCCATGTAATGCATGAACGCATTAGAGCATTCATAGTCCTGTATGAACTGGGGCAATTACACCCCAGCAGTGCACGGCTGATGGAAGGCTCTTGAAACAGGCCAAACAATAAGTGCAGTTAATAATTAATTTTCTTTCTTAAAATAGCCTCATGAACAAAGTTCCCACTAACAATCAGAAGAAGTTGTTTATTGAAAGCTATAATACCAGCAAATGAAATGATAGCTTTTGTTTTAACAAA
Organism: Ilyophis sp. 1 JC-2022; assembly: GCA_022702515.1. Classification (NCBI taxonomy): domain Eukaryota; kingdom Metazoa; phylum Chordata; class Actinopteri; order Anguilliformes; family Synaphobranchidae; genus Ilyophis; species Ilyophis sp. 1 JC-2022. The sequence continues at coordinate 2,674,918 of CM040397.1, forward strand.
ATAATTAGCAACACGCTATTGTCATGTTAGTGATATATATCATAATAATATAACAACAATAATGAATCATCATCCTCACAATAATAATACTTATTACAATTCATAATAATAATGATTAATATTAGCATTATTATTATTGTATTTATAAAGCACTATTTATACACAGCATTCTTCACAGTGCCGAGAGACTGACGAGGCTGAGAAGCACACAGACTGCAACTAAAATGGATTATTAAAAGCAAGGCTAGAAAAGTTTAATACACATTAAAATTGCGGCAGATTTTGCTCTTCTGCCATTTCATTTCATTTATTTGTTTATTTAGACGGGACAATGCATATTAATGAACACTACATAAAGCAGTGTAAATACACCGGATTTAGCAAATATGCTAATTTCCATCCGCAGTCCCCACACAAAACATCAAACAAGGAAACAAGCATGAAACATACATAACAACAATACACATATACAGGTGTGAACCTCTCTAAAATTTAGCAGCGTTTTTGAAGGCAATACAGATTTGTATCTAAAGTGACTTGTGCATAAAGTGCAGTATTGCTTTCAGATAATACATGATTCAAGTATACAGGATACGCTGTTAAAGTGCACTGTGCTATTTGATTATACATGGTAATACATGATTCAAGTATACAGGATACGCTGTTAAAGTGCACTGTGCTATTTGATTATACATGGTAATACATGATTCAAGTATACAGGATACGCTGTTAAAGTGCACTGTGTTATTTGATTATACATGGTAATACATGATGCAAGTATACAGGATACGCTGTTAGAATGCACTGTGCTATTTGATTATACATGGTCACAAATTTGGCTGTCAAGTAGCCATTTTTTTAGATTGAATTTAAAGGATGGGAATGATGGACACTCACGTATTGACAGTGGTAGATCATTCCAAATTAAACAGCCCTGGACTGATAATATTTTGTTACCAAAGGCAGTTTTCCGGTGTGGCACTTCGCAGTCCCCTCTAGTGGTTGCCCTAGTGCTGATTCCTCTATCAGGCTTCCTTTTTATGAATTCCCTCAGGGGAGGCGGGCACAGACCATGTAGGGTCTTGTATATAATACTAACCTGTTTAAAGATCTTAAAGTTTGAAAAATTAAAAAAACTGTACTTCCTCAGGATATTACAGTGGTGGTAGGAGTATGGTTTCCTATCAAACACCTTAAGCGCACTCTTATACAGCTGTTCAATGGGTTTGAGGAACGTTGTACCTGTGCAGGACCAGTTTGTGGAACAGTACTCAATGTGTGATAGGATCATGCATTGTAGATAGGATTTAGCAGCACCAACTGTCAGGAAAGGCCTAATTTGTTTGAAGTTTTGGAGGTTGAATTTGATTGTATTTGAGACTTTTTTTACATGTTTTTTAAAGGTTAGGGTTGAGTCTAACATGACCCCGAGGTACTTGAACTCTGACACAAGTTCAAGTTCCTCCCCACCCAGAAACACATTTGATGACTCCATCACAACTGGTCTTTTGGAAAAAGCCATACATACGGTCTTTTTTGCGTTCAGGAGCAGGCACGAATCTGTAAGCCAGTCCTGAACTCTGGTCAAAGCAGAAGTTAAGATGGTAGACACTTCTGTATAGCTTTTCCCATAGGTTAGTATAACAGCATCATCGGCATACATCTGGACATGTACACTGTTACATACATCAGGTAAGTCATTTATAAACAGAGAAAACAAAATTGGTCCTAGTATTGATCCCTGGGGGACACCTACTGGACAAGTGTGGTATGAAGACTGCAGGTGAGGCATTGTGTAACCTGAGACTGGACGATGGAGAATAAATAGCCAGGTAGAAAATAGTGTGGGCTCTTTGTTTCATTATCTAAGAGTGATTCGGTTTGAATATGGCGGTTCCACTGTAATCTGGTGCTTTAAAAACAATCAATAAAACCTTAAAGTCTGTTATCGGCAGCCATTGTGTCCCCTCTCGCTTGTTTTAGGAGGAAGATTTGAAACAGAGGCAGATAAACGACCCTGCAGGTCGAACCCGGGCTGCGTCCCAATATTCCTCACTCCCCACTTTACTCCACTCTCCCACTACCACTCCTCTCCTACCCGGAAGTATGTGGAGGAATGGAGGGGAGGAGGGGAGTGGAGGAAAGGAAAGAACGAGGAGCAGTGAAGAAAATTGGGACAGCTAATCCGCTTATTTGTCATCCAAATCGATGAAGTTGCCCTATCATAGCTTTGACTGACGCCAAACCCACAATGAGTCCCAGCACCAATCACAGATCTTATGCACGGTCAACCCATTTAAAGCGCCAAAATATCTTTTAAGTTTCAAGTAGAAGTAACCTATTTGCATGTACAGTAGCTATAAACATGCAAACATACCAATTTACTGTAATTCCAGAATCCTGATGTTTCCGATGTCTGAACATAGAGCACTAATTCACCTCATATAGGCCTATAGGGTACTGTAGTTACACTGCAGCCTACTATTGCCAGCTCCTTGCATCTCACATAGGAAAATTCGGAAACATTTCTGTAGATTAGTGGAACAAATTATTGTCGTATCGGAGATATAGGGCTCTATTTTCCGGGAAGCGCATGGCGTGTGGCGAGCCGTCATAGTCAATGGCGTAGAGCGTGGCGCACTGGGCGTGGTTACTGAGCTCACAATGCGCTGCGCAGGGTGAAAACGGGCTGGGTTATGCTGAATATTTATCAGTGGGTGTGCTTCAGCTGCACCGTAGCTAATCAAATTATCTCTTTTCTGTCCTTTTAAGAGCCGTGTGCATTGGACTCGTTTTGGCCATGTTGGGCTATCCCGCATCACGTGGTTTCGTGAAAAACGACAGCAGAAAACGTCCATTCGGTCGTGGTCGGGAGGCCTCCCGCTTGCAGAACGAGAATGCTAATGGCGATAAAAGTCACTAATAGGTTATCTGGACTGAAAAATATAAAGCTTTTAATAATTTATGACCACCAGCCGGGAAATAGAGCCCCAAATGAGCAGTTTCTCTGCTCGCTCTGGACTGACACACCTCCACCTGGACTGACACACCTCCACCAGCGACTCTCCTCCCACTTCCAGTGCACGACGAGTCAAACGAGCTCAGGAGCGTGAAAAAACATGCCGAAAATGTCGCTTCGCCAATGCGCTGGCTCGCCACCCGCCATGTGCCAGCTGGAAAATAAAGCCCATTATTCCCAATGGTCATAGTATTGCAGTGGTCACACCGAAAAGCAATTGGTCATATTTCCCATGAAATCTAATTTAAAAATGTCCTTTAGAAACGATTGGTTGAATAAATTAATTAATGCATATTCACATACTGAAATGGTAGCTGTCATGCTTAGGCTATATTTATGTAACCTATAGTCATGCTCATTAATAAGCAACATTAATGTGCAAGAAAATAAATGAAACAGTTTTCCCGACTTAAATTGCCGAATTTTTATGTATAGGATATGAACCACAAAAATGGACATGTCCTTTGTGTGCTAATATCCTACTGAAGCACACACAATTTAGGCTAAATATCTTGCATTGGGGCATCATTATCTTGGGGAAATTCATATAAGGTATAGCTACACATCATCACTGTTGCCTTTTCTTAAGTCTCTGTGGGCGTGAGCGCGATGATGTCACCCTTAACTGTGAAAATACGTCCGCAGTAGGATACATCGATGGATGCTTCGCTGGAGGGGAGGAGAACCCAAGTTTGAAGCCATTTCGCTCGTCTTTTTAAATATTGGGACAGTGGAGGGAGGGAGGACACAAAGATGGGTTTCTGGGGCACGGTGGAGAGAAGGTCGTAGTGGAGGAAGGGAGGAGAGGAGGTCGTAGTGGAGGAAGGGTGGTGAGGAGGTGGTAGTGGAGGAAGGGTGGTGAGGAGGTGGTAGTGGAGGAAGGGAGGAGAGGAGGTGGTAGTGGAGGAAGGGAGTAGAGGAGGTGGTAGTGGAGGAAGGGAGTAGAGGAAGGGAGGAGAGGTGGAGGTAGGGAGGAGAGGAGGTGGTAGTGGAGGAAGGGAGTAGAGGAGGTGGTAGTGGAGGAAGGGAGTAGAGGAGGTGGTAGTGGAGGAGAGGAGGTGGTAGTGGAGGTAGGGAGGAGAGGAGGTGGTAGTGGAGGTAGGGAGGAGAGGAGGTCATAGTGGAGGAAGGGAGGAGAGGAGGTGGTAGTGGAGGAAGGGAGGAGAGGAGGTGGTAGTGGAGGTAGGGAGGAGAGGAGGTGGTAGTGGAGGAAGGGAGGAGAGGAGGTGGTAGTGGAGGTAGGGAGGAGAGGAGGTGGTAGTGGAGGAAGGGAGGAGAGGAGGTGGTAGTGGAGGAAGGGAGGAGAGGAGGTGGTAGTGGAGGAAGGGTGGAGAGGAGGTGGTAGTGGAGGAAGGGAGGAGAGGAGGTGGTAGTGGAGGAAGGGTGGTGAGGAGGTGGTAGTGGAGGAAGGGAGGAGAGGAGGTGGTAGTGGAGGAAGGGAGGAGAGGAGGTGGTAGTGGAGGAAGGGAGGAGAGGAGGTCATAGTGGAGGAAGGGTGGAGAGGAGGTCGTAGTGGAGGAAGGGTGGTGAGGAGGTCGTAGTGGAGGAAGGGTGGTGAGGAGGTGGTAGTGGAGGAAGGGTGGTGAGGAGGTGGTAGTGGAGGAAGGGAGGAGAGGAGGTGGTAGTCGAGGAAGGGAGGAGAGGAGGTGGTAGTGGAGGAAGAGAGGAGAGGAGGTCATAGTGGAGGAAGGGTGGAGAGGAGGTCGTAGTGGAGGAAGGGTGGTGAGGAGGTGGTAGTGGAGGAAGGGTGGAGAGGAGGTGGTAGTGGAGGAAGGGTGGTGAGGAGGTGGTAGTGGAGGAAGGGTGGAGAGGAGGTGGTAGTGGAGGAAGGGAGGAGGTGGTAATGGAGGAAGGGAGGAGAGGAGGTGGTAGTGGAGGAAGGGTGGAGAGGAGGTGGTAGTGGAGGAAGGGAGTAGAGGAGGTGGTAGTGGAGGAAGGGAGGAGAGGAGGTGGTAGTGGAGGAAGGGAGGAGAGGAGGTGGTAGTGGAGGAAGGGTGGAGAGGAGGTGGTAGTGGAGGAAGGGAGTAGAGGAGGTGGTAGTGGAGGAAGGGAGGAGAGGAGGTGGTAGTGGAGGTAGGGAGGAGAGGAGGTGGTAGTGGAGGAAGGGAGGAGAGGAGGTGGTAGTGGAGGAAGGGAGGAGAGGAGGTGGTAGTGGAGGAAGGGTGGAGAGGAGGTGGTAGTGGAGGAAGGGAGGGTGCATTTTTTGAGTATAGGGCAACCCCTGTTGTGTGATAAGAAGTGTGGTGCTGACATGACATCCATGGAAGGAGAGCACATACATGTCTGCCCTCTTCCAAATCCATAATGGAGTTTTTACCAATGAGCTCTGATGAATATGATTGTACATTCCAAAATAGGAAAAAACATTTATTCAATAAAACATTTAAAGCGATGACAAAAGGACCCAATGTATTCCTTAGAATCTATTAATGTATAATAAAATAGAATATATTTTCCTAAGAAAATACCATGCCTGTGAAATGATGACCAACCTTGCCTTGGAATGTGGCTTGTTGGGTTTCTGTGAAATGCATTTGGGTGAACGTTTAGTTGGCATCATGTTGATATAAATCATTTAGAATGCAGACATATTTATACAAGATGTGTTTCTGCAGATTTCTAGAAGATGGATACCTTGTGCAGTTGAATGCTTTTTTACGTTGAAACATTTGTTGTGATGTAATGTACATTTTATAGACGCCTGCGACTGAGAGTGAAAACCCCCAACATACAGTACACGTACAGCATTAAGAAAACCTAATGCATGATGGGTAAAAAAATAAATAACTGAAATCAATGTGTTTAGACATTTGAATACATAAGTGGTTGTGCAAGTACATTCTGTACTAGCGATGCTTTGTGCATGCCCGTCCACACAAAGGCCTGGGTTCAAGCCCACTGGAATGTGGCTACACGGCTCTACAGGTAAATAGCGTGCGTATTTTTACTATGGGGCTGAGTCACACTCATTTTCTCACTTTGGTCAAACACTCACCTGCGCAGGTGTTCGGTGCAGAGATGTGGAGAGGAGAGCAGGTGATTGGTGCAGAGATGTGGAGAGGAGAGCAGGTGATTGGTGCAGAGATGTGGAGAGGAGAGCAGGTGATTGGTGCAGAGATGTGGAGAGGAGAGCAGGTGATTGGTGCAGAGATGTGGAGAGGAGAGCAGGTGATTGGTGCAGAGATGTGGAGAGGAGAGCAGGTGATTGGTGCAGAGATGTGGAGAGGAGAGCAGGTGATTGGTGCAGAGATGTGTTCCACCATGAAATTAAAAATCCAAACACAACAAGCTTTTAAAGTGGGTTTCTTTTTTTTGAAAGGCTGGATCGGGGCACAAGTGACCTTTTTATAAAAAGGATGATGAGCTTCTCAGAATGCTTTGAGTGCTTTCTGTGCTACAGAGAAAAGCATATGCTTATTTCTACAGCAGTTAAACGTTATTATTTTAATATTTAAAGCTGGGGTGTCGGCCCTGTCGTTTGTGGCTGAATATAAGGTGCTGCTGGCATCCCTTTAAATGGAGCTAATCTTTGTCATGAAGACTTTTGAAATCGACGTCTAAAGGTTCAGTCAGCTGTTTTCCTGTACTTCTAACAAAGCATTGTTTTGAACACGCTGTTCTTTGGAAACATGCAGGATGCAGTAACAGTGATGAAATGAGAATTTGCAGGGCTTGCTGTTTGCAGGAGATTGATATTGGGTTGTATTACCCGCCATGTCATAAAGAGCTGAAGGACTGATGGCAGCTTTTGTCTCAGCAATCCTGAGAGAGGCGAACGCAGTTTCCTCAACGGGAATAGCGGTGATGCTATAATGAATTTATGTCCTGAAATAAATTTAAAAAACATTTTCTATCAATAATGAATCAGGCAGGCTTATTTGGAGCACCTATGGGCTTAATTGGTGTGCTGGATACACGTTGAGTGCAGTCTGGACTTCTGACATATTTTATAATATTTTGCCGTCTCAGATGTTAAAAAGTTAATAAATTAAGGGCCAAATCCACAAAGAACGGATTGCTCCTGGCAATTATCTCAAAGTTAATACAGAGATTGCAAAAGCAATCCTCACCAGTTTACCACGGTATCCACAAAAGATTTTGCTCCAATGATATGCCCGGGCAAACACGCCCACAAATTTGCCACCTGTCTGCACTTTGCACCGATGATTGCAATTAGCCATGTGGCAGCCTATATATTGGCTTGTGCCAAGAACACAATATCAACGACAATGGCAGAGAGAAAGCGCAAATTTAAATTTTCTGAAACCGAGTTGCATGTCCTCACCAACGAGGTGCAGAGACGTGCAGCTAAATTGCAGTCACGGAATCTCACCCCAAGTGAGAGAAACCATATTTGGGAGTCAGTTGCAGAAAGGGTTTCAGGCTTTTCTCCATATTTCAGGACACAGATTGGTTCTTAATGAAAATGACAGACCACACTTTTTTTTTCAGAGATATAAGTCTGTTATGTCTCGCCCTTAAATCCCCTTATGGACGGAATTTACTTTCAAAAGAAAAAATGAATAGAGGTTTTGTGTTATATTATTCAATGCACATTCATATCAGGCCGTTTCTGAAAAGAGTCGGTTTGTCGCTAATTCGCGACAAAATAGGCCTTAAGAGGTTTATCATCCAATTCGTCCGGTTAATACCTGCTTTTCAAAAGTGGTATTTGCACCTCTCTAACTGTGTGTGGCAATTAGCTCATGGTGTTTGTGGATTACACGCAAGGCTTCCTTGGGGCAATTTTGCAGGCAAGTACCTAATTTACATACATTTAAATGAGAGGGGTGCAGCCGTGGAGCTATTTGCTCGTCGGTGTAGTTTGCTATACCTTTCAGCCTTTGCATGTTGTCGTGGAAATTCCCAACTCACTCACAGTGCAGCAAAGTCTGTCCTTAACAGAGTCACAACAAAAGCCGTGTTAACACTGAATAATAAGAAGTTTATTTGCAGATAAACCAATGAGAGAGTGCTCGTTAAAGCTCTCTCTGCCATACAGCAGAAGTTGCCAACCCTATATACATTTGCCTTCAGAGACGAGGTCATCAGGGCGAGTTTCAAAGCCAAAGAGGAAATACAGATAGGTCAAAGGTAAATACAGTGGTATATCTTTTCACTCCCAGGAAGAGTTCCTCCTTCACATCTGGGCAGCTAATAAGTAAGATAACCCCTCATGTACACAATTTTCCATTTGACTGGAAAATGACCTTTATGGAAACGATACAGACACGGATGGTACACTGGGGCCCAGTTCATGGATCATTGCCACGTCCCTTTACTGTTAGACTAAGGAATAGAAGCAGGGTATAAGAAAAACTGGCCATTAACAATGTTTCTAGTCTCTATATTAATATCTTAAATATAAAGCAACATTGTCAATAAACAGAAAACAGAAAATAGTAAACAGAAAATTACTATCACAATGTGCTTTGTGGATTGGATGCAATTTTTTTGACTCATTTGCACAGGGTTTGCCCGGGCAAACGCTGTGCAATCCTTTTGTGGATTTGGCCCTAAGTCTTTACACACTAATCACACTAATGCTTCAAACGCAGGAAAGTTTATCTTTACACACTAATCACACTAATGCTTCAAACGCAGGCTAGTTTATCTTTACACACTAATCACACTAATGCTTCAAACGCATGCTAGTTTATCTTTACACACTAATCACATTAATGCCTCAAACACTGGCTAGTTTATCTTTACACACTAATCACACGAATGCTTCAAACGCATGCTAGTTTATCTTTACACACTAATCACACTAATGCTTCAAACGCATGCTAGTTTATCTTTACACACTAATCACACTAATGCTTCAAACGCATGCTAGTTTATCTTTACACACTAATCACACTAATGCCTCAAACGCATGCTTAGAGTGACTTATGCAAAGCTTTTTTGCATTTTTACATAGCATCCATTTAGCTGGATATTTGACTGAAGCGTTTAAGGTTAAGTACCTATAGCTCAAGGGTACAACAGGACTACCCTTTATACTACACTTCCACCCCCAGCCCCTCTGTTTAACCCCCATTCTGTACCCTTTATACTACACTGCCACCCCCAGCCCCCTCTGTTTAACCCCCATTCTGTACCCTTTATACTACACTGCCACCCCCAGCCCCCTCTGTTTAACCCCCATTCTGTACCCTTTATACTACACTGCCACCCCCAGCCCCTCTGTTTAACCCCCATTCTGTACCCTTTATACTACACTGCCACCCCCAGCCCCCTCTGTTTAACCCCCATTCTGTACCCTTTATACTACACTGCCACCCCCAGCCCCCTCTGTTTAACCCCCATTCTGTACCCTTTATACTACACTGCAATGATTTCCCGGTCGATTGGGAGCAGATGTGTGACTCCAGCAGGTGGACAGACACAGCGTTATGAGTTTGGCAGTGCTGTGTAAACAGCAGATGTGTGACTCCAGCAGGTGGACAGACACAGCGTTATGAGTTTGGCAGTGCTGTGTAAACAGCAGATGTGTGACTCCAGCAGGTGGACAGACACAGCGTTATGATTTCCCTGTCGATTGGGAGGAGATGTGTGACTCCAGCAGGTGGACAGACACAGCGTTATGAGTTTGGCAGTGCTGTGTAAACAGCAGATGTGTGACTCCAGCAGGTGGACAGACACAGCGTTATGAGTTTGGCAGTGCTGTGTAAACAGCAGATGTGTGACTCCAGCAGGTGGACAGACACAGCGTTATGAGTTTGGCAGTGATGTGTGACTCCAGCAGGTGGACAGACACAGCGTTATGAGTTTGGCAGTGCTGTGTAAACAGCAGATGTGTGACTCCAGCAGGTGGACAGACACAGCGTTATGAGTTTGGCAGTGCTGTGTAAACAGCAGATGTGTGACTCCAGCAGGTGGACAGACACAGCGTTATGAGTTTGGCAGTGCTGTGTAAACAGCAGATGTGTGACTCCAGCAGGTGGACAGACACAGCGTTATGAGTTTGGCAGTGCTGTGTAAACAGCAGATGTGTGACTCCAGCAGGTGGACAGACACAGCGTTATGAGTTTGGCAGTGATGTGTGACTCCAGCAGGTGGACAGACACAGCGTTATGAGTTTGGCAGTGCTGTGTAAACAGCAGGGTGACTCCAGCAGGTGGACAGACACAGCGTTATGAGTTTGGCAGTGCTGTGTAAACAGCAGATGTGTGACTCCAGCAGGTGGACAGACACAGCGTTATGAGTTTGGCAGTGCTGTGTAAACAGCAGATGTGTGACTCCAGCAGGTGGACAGACACAGCGTTATGAGTTTGGCAGTGATGTGTGACTCCAGCAGGTGGACAGACACAGCGTTATGAGTTTGGCAGTGCTGTGTAAACAGCAGATGTGTGACTCCAGCAGGTGGACAGACACAGCGTTATGAGTTTGGCAGTGATGTGTGACTCCAGCAGGTGGACAGACACAACGTTATGAGTTTGGCAGTGATGTGTGACTCCAGCAGGTGGACAGACACAGCGTTATGAGTTTGGCAGTGCTGTGTAAACAGCAGATGTGTGACTCCAGCAGGTGGACAGACACAGCGTTATGAGTTTGGCAGTGCTGTGTAAACAGCAGATGTGTGACTCCAGCAGGTGGACAGACACAGCGTTATGAGTTTGGCAGTGCTGTGTAAACAGCAGATGTGTGACTCCAGCAGGTGGACAGACACAGCGTTATGAGTTTGGCAGTGATGTGTGACTCCAGCAGGTGGACAGACACAGCGTTATGAGTTTGGCAGTGCTGTGTGACTCCAGCAGGTGGACAGACACAGCGTTATGAGTTTGGCAGTGCTGTGTGACTCCAGCAGGTGGACAGACACAGCGTTATGAGTTTGGCAGTGCTGTGTGACTCCAGCAGGTGGACAGACACAGCGTTATGAGTTTGGCAGTGCTGTGTAAACAGCAGATGTGTGACTCCAGCAGGTGGACAGACACAGCGTTATGAGTTTGGCAGTGATGTGTGACTCCAGCAGGTGGACAGACACAGCGTTATGAGTTTGGCAGTGCTGTGTAAACAGCAGATGAGTGACTCCAGCAGGTGGACAGACACAGCGTTATGAGTTTGGCAGTGCTGTGTAAACAGCAGATGTGTGACTCCAGCAGGTGGACAGACACAGCGTTATGAGTTTGGCAGTGATGTGTGACTCCAGCAGGTGGACAGACACAACGTTATGAGTTTGGCAGTGATGTGTGACTCCAGCAGGTGGACAGACACAGCGTTATGAGTTTGGCAGTGCTGTGTAAACAGCAGATGTGTGACTCCAGCAGGTGGACAGACACAGCGTTATGAGTTTGGCAGTGCTGTGTAAACAGCAGATGTGTGACTCCAGCAGGTGGACAGACACAGCGTTATGAGTTTGGCAGTGCTGTGTAAACAGCAGATGTGTGACTCCAGCAGGTGGACAGACACAGCGTTATGAGTTTGGCAGTGATGTGTGACTCCAGCAGGTGGACAGACACAGCGTTATGAGTTTGGCAGTGCTGTGTGACTCCAGCAGGTGGACAGACACAGCGTTATGAGTTTGGCAGTGCTGTGTGACTCCAGCAGGTGGACAGACACAGCGTTATGAGTTTGGCAGTGATGTGTGACTCCAGCAGGTGGACAGACACAGCGTTATGAGTTTGGCAGTGCTGTGTAAACAGCAGATGTGTGACTCCAGCAGGTGGACAGACACAGCGTTATGAGTTTGGCAGTGATGTGTGACTCCAGCAGGTGGACAGACACAGCGTTATGAGTTTGGCAGTGCTGTGTAAACAGCAGATGTGTGACTCCAGCAGGTGGACAGACACAGCGTTATGAGTTTGGCAGTGCTGTGTGACTCCAGCAGGTGGACAGACACAGCGTTATGAGTTTGGCAGTGCTGTGTGACTCCAGCAGGTGGACAGACACAGCGTTATGAGTTTGGCAGTGCTGTGTGACTCCAGCAGGTGGACAGACACAGCGTTATGAGTTTGGCAGTGCTGTGTAAACAGCAGATGTGTGACTCCAGCAGGTGGACAGACACAGCGTTATGAGTTTGGCAGTGATGTGTGACTCCAGCAGGTGGACAGACACAGCGTTATGAGTTTGGCAGTGCTGTGTGACTCCAGCAGGTGGACAGACACAGCGTTATGAGTTTGGCAGTGATGTGTGACTCCAGCAGGTGGACAGACACAGCGTTATGAGTTTGGCAGTGCTGTGTGACTCCAGCAGGTGGACAGACACAGCGTTATGAGTTTGGCAGTGCTGTGTGACTCCAGCAGGTGGACAGACACAGCGTTATGAGTTTGGCAGTGCTGTGTGACTCCAGCAGGTGGACAGACACAGCGTTATGAGTTTGGCAGTGCTGTGTGACTCCAGCAGGTGGACAGACACAGCGTTATGAGTTTGGCAGTGCTGTGTGACTCCAGCAGGTGGACAGAAACAGCGTTATGAGTTTGGCAGTGCTGTGTGACTCCAGCAGGTGGACAGACACAGCGATTTGAGTTTGGCAGTGCTGTGTGACTCCAGCAGGTGGACAGACACAGCGTTATGAGTTTGGCAGTGCTGTGTGACTCCAGCAGGTGGACAGACACAGCGTTATGAGTTTGGCAGTGCTGTGTGACTCCAGCAGGTGGACAGACACAGCGTTATGAGTTTGGCAGTGCTGTGTGACTCCAGCAGGTGGACAGACACAGCGTTATGAGTTTGGCAGTGCTGTGTGACTCCAGCAGGTGGACAGACACAGCGTTATGAGTTTGGCAGTGCTGTGTGACTCCAGCAGGTGGACAGACACAGCGTTATGAGTTTGGCAGTGCTGTGTGACTCCAGCAGGTGGACAGACACAGCGTTATGAGTTTGGCAGTGCTGTGTGACTCCAGCAGGTGGACAGACACAGCGTTATGAGTTTGGCAGTGCTGTGTAAACAGCAGATGTGTGACTCCAGCAGGTGGACAGACACAGCGTTATGAGTTTGGCAGTGCTGTGTAAACAGCAGATGTGTGACTCCAGCAGGTGGACAGACACAGCGTTATGAGTTTGGCAGTGCTGTGTAAACAGCAGATGTGTGACTCCAGCAGGTGGACAGACACAGCGTTATGAGTTTGGCAGTGCTGTGTAAACAGCAGATGTTTGACTCCAGCAGGTGGACAGACACAGCGTTATGAGTTTGGCAGTGATGTGTGACTCCAGCAGGTGGACAGACACAGCGTTATGAGTTTGGCAGTGATGTGTGACTCCAGCAGGTGGACAGACACAGCGTTATGAGTTTGGCAGTGATGTGTGACTCCAGCAGGTGGACAGACACAGCGTTATGAGTTTGGCAGTGATGTGTGACTCCAGCAGGTGGACAGACACAGCGTTATGAGTTTGGCAGTGATGTGTGACTCCAGCAGGTGGACAGACACAGCGTTATGAGTTTGGCAGTGATGTGTGACTCCAGCAGGTGGACAGACACAGCGTTATGAGTTTGGCAGTGATGTGTGACTCCAGCAGGTGGACAGACACAGCGTTATGAGTTTGGCAGTGCTGTGTAAACAGCAGATGTGTGACTCCAGCAGGTGGACAGACACAGCGTTATGAGTTTGGCAGCGCTGTGTGACTCCAGCAGGTGGACAGACACAGCATTATGAGTTTGGCAGTGCTGTGTGACTCCAGCAGGTGGACAGACACAGCGTTATGAGTTTGGCAGTGCTGTGTGACTCCAGCAGGTGGACAGACACAGCGTTATGAGTTTGGCAGTGCTGTGTGACTCCAGCAGGTGGACAGACACAGCGTTATGAGTTTGGCAGTGCTGTGTGACTCCAGCAGGTGGACAGACACAGCGTTATGAGTTTGGCAGTGCTGTGTGACTCCAGCAGGTGGACAGACACAGCGTTATGAGTTTGGCAGTGCTGTGTGACTCCAGCAGGTGGACAGACACAGCGTTATGAGTTTGGCAGTGCTGTGTGACTCCAGCAGGTGGACAGACACAGCGTTATGAGTTTGGCAGTGCTGTGTGACTCCAGCAGGTGGACAGACACAGCGTTATGAGTTTGGCAGTGCTGTGTGACTCCAGCAGGTGGACAGACACAGCGTTATGAGTTTGGCAGTGCTGTGTAAACAGCAGATGTGTGACTCCAGCAGGTGGACAGACACAGCGTTATGATTTTGGCAGTGCTGTGTAAACAGCAGATGTGTGACTCCAGCAGGTGGACAGACACAGCGTTATGAGTTTGGCAGTGCTGTGTAAACAGCAGATGTGTGACTCCAGCAGGTGGACAGACACAGCGTTATGAGTTTGGCAGTGCTGTGTAAACAGCAGATGTGTGACTCCAGCAGGTGGACAGACACAGCGTTATGAGTTTGGCAGTGCTGTGTAAACAGCAGATGTGTGACTCCAGCAGGTGGACAGACACAGCGTTATGAGTTTGGCAGTGATGTGTGACTCCAGCAGGTGGACAGACACAGCGTTATGAGTTTGGCAGTGCTGTGTGACTCCAGCAGGTGGACAGACACAGCGTTATGAGTTTGGCAGTGCTGTGTGACTCCAGCAGGTGGACAGACACAGCGTTATGAGTTTGGCAGTGCTGTGTGACTCCAGCAGGTGGACAGACACAGCGTTATGAGTTTGGCAGTGCTGTGTGACTCCAGCAGGTGGACAGACACAGCGTTATGAGTTTGGCAGTGCTGTGTGACTCCAGCAGGTGGACAGACACAGCGTTATGAGTTTGGCAGTGATGTGTGACTCCAGCAGGTGGACAGACACAGCGTTATGAGTTTGGCAGTGCTGTGTAAACAGCAGATGTGTGACTCCAGCAGGTGGACAGACACAGCGTTATGAGTTTGGCAGTGCTGTGTGACTCCAGCAGGTGGACAGACACAGCGTTATGAGTTTGGCAGTGATGTGTGACTCCAGCAGGTGGACAGACACAGCGTTATGAGTTTGGCAGTGCTGTGTAACTCCAGCAAGTGGACAGACACAGCGTTATGAGTTTGGCAGTGCTGTGTGACTCCAGCAGGTGGACAGACACAGCGTTATGAGTTTGGCAGTGCTGTGTGACTCCAGCAGGTGGACAGACACAGCGTTATGAGTTTGGCAGTGCTGTGTGACTCCAGCAGGTGGACAGACACAGCGTTATGAGTTTGGCAGTGCTGTGTGACTCCAGCAGGTGGACAGACACAGCGTTATGAGTTTGGCAGTGATGTGTGACTCCAGCAGGTGGACAGACACAGCGTTATGAGTTTGGCAGTGCTGTGTAAACAGCAGATGTGTGACTCCAGCAGGTGGACAGACACAGCGTTATGAGTTTGGCAGTGCTGTGTGACTCCAGCAGGTGGACAGACACAGCGTTATGAGTTTGGCAGTGCTGTGTGACTCCAGCAGGTGGACAGACACAGCGTTATGAGTTTGGCAGTGCTGTGTGACTCCAGCAGGTGGACAGACACAGCGTTATGAGTTTGGCAGTGCTGTGTGACTCCAGCAGGTGGACAGACACAGCGTTATGAGTTTGGCAGTGCTGTGTGACTCCAGCAGGTGGACAGACACAGCGTTATGAGTTTGGCAGTGCTGTGTGACTCCAGCAGGTGGACAGACACAGCGTTATGAGTTTGGCAGTGCTGTGTGACTCCAGCAGGTGGACAGACACAGCGTTATGAGTTTGGCAGTGCTGTGTGACTCCAGCAGGTGGACAGACACAGCGTTATGAGTTTGGCAGTGATGTGTGACTCCAGCAGGTGGACAGACACAGCGTTATGAGTTTGGCAGTGCTGTGTGACTCCAGCAGGTGGACAGACACAGCGTTATGAGTTTGGCAGTGCTGTGTGACTCCAGCAGGTGGACAGACACAGCGTTATGAGTTTGGCAGTGCTGTGTGACTCCAGCAGGTGGACAGACACAGCGTTATGAGTTTGGCAGTGCTGTGTGACTCCAGCAGGTGGACAGACACAGCGTTATGAGTTTGGCAGTGCTGTGTGACTCCAGCAGGTGGACAGACACAGCGTTATGAGTTTGGCAGTGCTGTGTGACTCCAGCAGGTGGACAGACACAGCGTTATGAGTTTGGCAGTGATGTGTGACTCCAGCAGGTGGACAGACACAGCGTTATGAGTTTGGCAGTGCTGTGTGACTCCAGCAGGTGGACAGACACAGCGTTATGAGTTTGGCAGTGATGTGTGACTCCAGCAGGTGGACAGACACAGCGTTATGAGTTTGGCCGTGCTGTGTGACTCCAGCAGGTGGACAGACACAGCGTTATGAGTTTGGCAGTGCTGTGTGACTCCAGCAGGTGGACAGACACAGCGTTATGAGTTTGGCAGTGATGTGTGACTCCAGCAGGTGGACAGACACAGCGTTATGAGTTTGGCAGTGATGTGTGACTCCAGCAGGTGGACAGACACAGCGTTATGAGTTTGGCAGTGCTGTGTAAACAGCAGATGTGGGACTCCAGCAGGTGGGGTCCACAGTGCAATGGTGGCTCATACCTGCCTGTAGGGCTAATGCTCAGTACTGGGGTTCACAGAGCAATGGTGGCTCATACCTGCCTGTAGGGCTAATGCTCAGTACTGGGGTTCACAGAGCAATGGTGGCTCATACCTGCCTGTAGGGCTAATGCTCAGTACTGGGGTCCACAGTGCAATGGTGGCTCATACCTGCCTGTAGGGCTAATGCTCAGTACTGGGGTCCACAGTGCAATGGACACAGCGTTATGAGTTTGGCAGTGATGTGTGACTCCAGCAGGTGGACAGACACAGCGTTATGAGTTTGGCAGTGCTGTGTGACTCCAGCAGGTGGACAGACACAGCGTTATGAGTTTGGCAGTGATGTGTGACTCCAGCAGGTGGACAGACACAGCGTTATGAGTTTGGCAGTGATGTGTGACTCCAGCAGGTGGACAGACACAGCGTTATGAGTTTGGCAGTGCTGTGTAAACAGCAGATGTGGGACTCCAGCAGGTGGGGTCCACAGTGCAATGGTGGCTCATACCTGCCTGTAGGGCTAATGCTCAGTACTGGGGTTCACAGAGCAATGGTGGCTCATACCTGCCTGTAGGGCTAATGCTCAGTACTGGGGTTCACAGAGCAATGGTGGCTCATACCTGCCTGTAGGGCTAATGCTCAGTACTGGGGTCCACAGTGCAATGGTGGCTCATACCTGCCTGTAGGGCTAATGCTCAGTACTGGGGTCCACAGTGCAATGGACACAGCGTTATGAGTTTGGCAGTGATGTGTGACTCCAGCAGGTGGACAGACACAGCGTTATGAGTTTGGCAGTGATGTGTGACTCCAGCAGGTGGACAGACACAGCGTTATGAGTTTGGCAGTGATGTGTGACTCCAGCAGGTGGACAGACACAGCGTTATGAGTTTGGCAGTGATGTGTGACTCCAGCAGGTGGACAGACACAGCGTTATGAGTTTGGCAGTGATGTGTGACTCCAGCAGGTGGACAGACACAGCGTTATGAGTTTGGCAGTGATGTGTGACTCCAGCAGGTGGACAGACACAGCGTTATGAGTTTGGCAGTGATGTGTGACTCCAGCAGGTGGACAGACACAGCGTTATGAGTTTGGCAGTGATGTGTGACTCCAGCAGGTGGACAGACACAGCGTTATGAGTTTGGCAGTGATGTGTGACTCCAGCAGGTGGACAGACACAGCGTTATGAGTTTGGCAGTGATGTGTGACTCCAGCAGGTGGACAGACACAGCGTTATGAGTTTGGCAGTGATGTGTGACTCCAGCAGGTGGACAGACACAGCGTTATGAGTTTGGCAGTGATGTGTGACTCCAGCAGGTGGACAGACACAGCGTTATGAGTTTGGCAGTGATGTGTGACTCCAGCAGGTGGACAGACACAGCGTTATGAGTTTGGCAGTGATGTGTGACTCCAGCAGGTGGACAGACACAGCGTTATGAGTTTGGCAGTGATGTGTGACTCCAGCAGGTGGACAGACACAGCGTTATGAGTTTGGCAGTGATGTGTGACTCCAGCAGGTGGACAGACACAGCGTTATGAGTTTGGCAGTGATGTGTGACTCCAGCAGGTGGACAGACACAGCGTTATGAGTTTGGCAGTGATGTGTGACTCCAGCAGGTGGACAGACACAGCGTTATGAGTTTGGCAGTGATGTGTGACTCCAGCAGGTGGACAGACACAGCGTTATGAGTTTGGCAGTGATGTGTGACTCCAGCAGGTGGACAGACACAGCGTTATGAGTGTGGCAGTGATGTGTGACTCCAGCAGGTGGACAGACACAGCGTTATGAGTTTGGCAGTGATGTGTGACTCCAGCAGGTGGACAGACACAGCGTTATGAGTTTGGCAGTGATGTGTGACTCCAGCAGGTGGACAGACGCAGCATTATGAGTTTGGCAGTGCTGTGTAAACAGCAGATGTGTGACTCCAGCAGGTGGACAGACACAGCGTTATGAGTTTGGCAGTGATGTGTGACTCCAGCAGGTGGACAGACACAGCGTTATGAGTTTGGCAGTGATGTGTGACTCCAGCAGGTGGACAGACACAGCGTTATGAGTTTGGCAGTGATGTGTGACTCCAGCAGGTGGACAGACACAGCGTTATGAGTTTGGCAGTGATGTGTGACTCCAGCAGGTGGACAGACACAGCGTTATGAGTTTGGCAGTGATGTGTGACTCCAGCAGGTGGACAGACACAGCGTTATGAGTTTGGCAGTGATGTGTGACTCCAGCAGGTGGACAGACACAGCGTTATGAGTTTGGCAGTGATGTGTGACTCCAGCAGGTGGACAGACACAGCGTTATGAGTTTGGCAGTGATGTGTGACTCCAGCAGGTGGACAGACACAGCGTTATGAGTTTGGCAGTGATGTGTGACTCCAGCAGGTGGACAGACACAGCGTTATGAGTTTGGCAGTGATGTGTGACTCCAGCAGGTGGACAGACACAGCGTTATGAGTTTGGCAGTGATGTGTGACTCCAGCAGGTGGACAGACACAGCGTTATGAGTTTGGCAGTGATGTGTGACTCCAGCAGGTGGACAGACACAGCGTTAGGATGTGACTCCAGCAGGTGGACAGACACAGCGTTAGGATGTGACTCCAGCAGGTGGACAGACACAGCGTTATGAGCGTTATGCTGTGTAAACACCACCCTGCATTACCATTCATCACCGGGTGTATCTTTATCATAATGAATCTGGTTATTGGAGAGCTACAGCTGAGGATGTCGTGTGATCGGTTTGTATGTGGAGAGTAACGGGATCCATGGACAGGCAACGTGGACATCAGATGAATGTCAAAGCGTAGCATTGCCTGAGAGGTGCATAAAAATACAAATATTCCTCAAACAGCTTTGTGATTTCAGTGTGGGCGTTTTACTGGTTCATTTTTATGGTTTTGCAGAGAGAATATAGTGTTTTAGTGCATTATTGTTGTTGCCGTAGCAATGTAGTTGCCGTAGCAATAGTAGTGGTATTATTAGCGCTATTATTATTTGTAGTGGTGCTTTTCTATCATAAGTTTACAAAATGCAATTAACAACAATAACCTTTTAGATAGAATTAATATGCAATACAATATATTTATGATTAATTTGAACCAAGTTGAAATTGCTAAAGTACATAAAGAGGGTGTCTTTCTTTAATAGATATGTGTGATCAGTCATTTTCTGAGGTAAAATAATGTTTAAAGATGTTTTTCAAGAGTGAAAAAAGATTAAGGAGACCTGTAATGTGCTAATTCTGAGCGCACTCATTCTCAAAAGATCAGGAAGTGTGAACAAGGCTGATCTTGGAGTGGCGTGTGACAGACGTGCTCACGCATAATTCCATAAGTATTCTCCTTAAAGTGCTTCTTCTCTTTCTAAGTGTTTGTGATGCCTGGGGTTCACAGAGCAATGGTGGCTCATACCTGCCTGTAGGGCTAATGCCTGCCTGTAGGGCTAATACCTGCCTGTAGGGCTAATGCTCAGTACTGGGGTTCACAGAGCAATGGTGGCTCATACCTGCCTGTAGGGCTCATACCTGCCTGTAGGGCTCATACCTGCCTGTAGGGCTAATGCTCAGTACTGGGGTTCACAGTGCAATGGTGGCTCATACCTGCCTGTAGGGCTAATGCTCAGTACTGGGGTCCACAGTGCAATGGTGGCTCATACCTGCCTGTAGGGCTAATGCTCAGTACTTGGGTTCACAGTGCAATGGTGGCTCATACCTGCCTGTAGGGCTAATGCTCAGTACTGGGGTTCACAGTGCAATGGTGGCTCATACCTGCCTGTAGGGCTAATGCTCAGTACTGGGGTTCACAGTGCAATGGTGGCTCATACCTGCCTGTAGGGCTAATGCTCAGTACTGGGGTCCACAGTGCAATGGTGGCTCATACCTGCCTGTAGGGCTAATGCTCAGTACTGGGGTCCACAGTGCAATGGTGGCTCATACCTGCCTGTAGGGCTAATGCTCAGTACTGGGGTCCACAGAGCAATGGTGGCTCATACCTGCCTGTAGGGCTAATGCTCAGTACTGGGGTCCACAGTGCAATGGTGGCTCATACCTGCCTGTAGGGCTAATGCTCAGTACTGGGGTCCACAGTGCAATGGTGGCTCATACCTGCCTGTAGGGCTAATGCTCAGTACTGGGGTTCACAGAGCGATGGTGGCTCATACCTGCCTGTAGGGCTAATGCTCAGTACTGGGGTTCACAGAGCAATGGTGGCTCATACCTGCCTGTAGGGCTAATGCTCAGTACTGGGGTCCACAGTGCAATGGTGGCTCATACCTGCCTGTAGGGCTAATGCTCAGTACTGGGGTCCACAGTGCAATGGTGGCTCATACCTGCCTGTAGGGCTAATGCTCAGTACTGGGGTCCACAGTGCAATGGTGGCTCATACCTGCCTGTAGGGCTAATGCTCAGTACTGGGGTCCACAGTGCAATGGTGGCTCATACCTGCCTGTAGGGCTAATGCTCAGTACTGGGGTTCACAGTGCAATGGTGGCTCATACCTGCCTGTAGGGCTAATGCTCAGTACTGGGGTCCACAGAGCAATGGTGGCTCATACCTGCCTGTAGGGCTAATGCTCAGTACTGGGGTTCACAGTGCAATGGTGGCTCATACCTGCCTGTAGGGCTAATGCTCAGTACTGGGGTTCACAGAGCAATGGTGGCTCATACCTGCCTGTAGGGCTAATGCTCAGTACTGGGGTCCACAGTGCAATGGTGGCTCATACCTGCCTGTAGGGCTAATGCTCAGTACTGGGGTCCACAGTGCAATGGTGGCTCATACCTGCCTGTAGGGCTAATGCTCAGTACTGGGGTTCACAGTGCAATGGTGGCTCATACCTGCCTGTAGGGCTAATGCTCAGTACTGGGGTTCACAGTGCAATGGTGGCTCATACCTGCCTGTAGGGCTAATGCTCAGTACTGGGGTCCACAGTGCAATGGTGGCTCATACCTGCCTGTAGGGCTAATGCTCAGTACTGGGGTCCACAGTGCAATGGTGGCTCATACCTGCCTGTAGGGCTAATGCTCAGTACTGGGGTTCACAGAGCAATGGTGGCTCATACCTGCCTGTAGGGCTAATGCTCAGTACTGGGGTCCACAGTGCAATGGTGGCTCATACCTGCCTGTAGGGCTAATGCTCAGTACTGGGGTCCACAGTGCAATGGTGGCTCATACCTGCCTGTAGGGCTAATGCTCAGTACTGGGGTTCACAGAGCAATGGTGGCTCATACCTGCCTGTAGGGCTAATGCTCAGTACTGGGGTTCACAGTGCAATGGTGGCTCATACCTGCCTGTAGGGCTAATGCTCAGTACTGGGGTCCACAGTGCAATGGTGGCTCATACCTGCCTGTAGGGCTAATGCTCAGTACTGGGGTTCACAGTGCAATGGTGGCTCATACCTGCCTGTAGGGCTAATGCTCAGTACTGGGGTTCACAGTGCAATGGTGGCTCATACCTGCCTGTAGGGCTAATGCTCAGTACTGGGGTTCACAGTGCAATGGTGGCTCATACCTGCCTGTAGGGCTAATGCTCAGTACTGGGGTTCACAGTGCAATGGTGGCTCATACCTGCCTGTAGGGCTAATGCTCAGTACTGGGGTTCACAGTGCAATGGTGGCTCATACCTGCCTGTAGGGCTAATGCTCAGTACTGGGGTTCACAGTGCAATGGTGGCTCATACCTGCCTGTAGGGCTAATGCTCAGTACTGGGGTTCACAGTGCAATGGTGGCTCATACCTGCCTGTAGGGCTAATGCTCAGTACTGGGGTTCACAGTGCAATGGTGGCTCATACCTGCCTGTAGGGCTAATGCTCAGTACTGGGGTTCACAGTGCAATGGTGGCTCATACCTGCCTGTAGGGCTAATGCTCAGTACTGGGGTTCACAGTGCAATGGTGCCTCATACCTGCCTGTAGGGCTAATGCTCAGTACTGGGGTTCACAGTGCAATGGTGGCTCATACCTGCCTGTAGGGCTAATGCTCAGTACTGGGGTTCACAGTGCAATGGTGCCTCATACCTGCCTGTAGGGCTAATGCTCAGTACTGGGGTCCACAGTGCAATGGTGGCTCATACCTGCCTGTAGGGCTAATGCTCAGTACTGGGGTTCACAGTGCAATGGTGGCTCATACCTGCCTGTAGGGCTAATGCTCAGTACTGGGGTTCACAGTGCAATGGTGGCTCATACCTGCCTGTAGGGCTAATGCTCAGTACTGGGGTTCACAGTGCAATGGTGGCTCATACCTGCCTGTAGGGCTAATGCTCAGTACTGGGGTTCACAGTGCAATGGTGGCTCATACCTGCCTGTAGGGCTAATGCTCAGTACTGGGGTTCACAGTGCAATGGTGGCTCATACCTGCCTGTAGGGCTAATGCTCAGTACTGGGGTTCACAGTGCAATGGTGGCTCATACCTGCCTGTAGGGCTAATGCTCAGTACTGGGGTTCACAGTGCAATGGTGGCTCATACCTGCCTGTAGGGCTAATGCTCAGTACTGGGGTTCACAGTGCAATGGTGGCTCATACCTGCCTGTAGGGCTAATGCTCAGTACTGGGGTTCACAGTGCAATGGTGGCTCATACCTGCCTGTAGGGCTAATGCTCAGTACTGGGGTTCACAGTGCAATGGTGGCTCATACCTGCCTGTAGGGCTAATGCTCAGTACTGGGGTTCACAGTGCAATGGTGGCTCATACCTGCCTGTAGGGCTAATGCTCAGTACTGGGGTTCACAGTGCAATGGTGGCTCATACCTGCCTGTAGGGCTAATGCTCAGTACTGGGGTTCACAGTGCAATGGTGGCTCATACCTGCCTGTAGGGCTAATGCTCAGTACTGGGGTTCACAGTGCAATGGTGGCTCATACCTGCCTGTAGGGCTAATGCTCAGTACTGGGGTTCACAGTGCAATGGTGGCTCATACCTGCCTGTAGGGCTAATGCTCAGTACTGGGGTTCACAGTGCAATGGTGGCTCATACCTGCCTGTAGGGCTAATGCTCAGTACTGGGGTTCACAGTGCAATGGTGGCTCATACCTGCCTGTAGGGCTAATGCTCAGTACTGGGGTTCACAGTGCAATGGTGGCTCATACCTGCCTGTAGGGCTAATGCTCAGTACTGGGGTTCACAGTGCAATGGTGGCTCATACCTGCCTGTAGGGCTAATGCTCAGTACTGGGGTTCACAGTGCAATGGTGGCTCATACCTGCCTGTAGGGCTAATGCTCAGTACTGGCACAGTGCAATGGTGGCTCATACCTGCCTGCAGAGATGAGCTCATAATATAGAAAGGAGGGAAAGATAAGATCTGTTCAAGGGTTTCATAGAAATCAAGAAATAAAGGTACAAATGTACCCTGAAAGTACAATAATGTTCTATTTGGGTACTAATATATTAAGTACCTTTTCAAGCAAAAAAGGTACTAATTATTTCTGTATTGCTGGCTAGGGGTACAGTTATATGTACCTATAAGTACCACCCCAGTGACAGGCATTTGTACTTTTTTAGGTACTATTTTTCTGAGAGTGGGGTGTTTTTTTTGAGAGTGTGTGGGTTTTCTGATACAACACACAACACACACACACACGGACAACACACACACACACACACACACACACCACACATGACACACACACAACAACACACACACCTTTTTTTTATATAATGTGTAAGGTTGGAGAAGAATTCCTTCCTCCAGCTTTCACTTTTTTTTTTTTTTGATATCCTTAGGTTTGCGCTTATGGACTGCCCTCTTCAATACAGACCACAAGCGTTCAATGGGGTCACTGAGACGGCCATCTTAAAACATCCACTCTCATCACATGACCATTTCTGCCTTGATTTTGTGGTATGCTGTCCTGCAGTATTATGGTAATGCAAAGCCGATGTTCTAGAATAAAACACACACACACACACACACACATCATGTTGAGCTTGTGTTTACCAATGTCTGATGAATGGCCGGATACGTGGAGCACTTCTATCATTATTAAAACCGAACAAAAAGACTGTTCTGTTTTTATTCCTGTGTGAGTAATAACTGGTGTGTCAGGTTTGATTTTAGCTTCCATAATTTTAAGCCATTGATCACAGTAAAAAAAAGTGTTGTTGCCATGAAGGAAATGCTTTTCTTAACAACTTTACCCGTCCTTCCTGTTATCTCTAGTTCGCTAGATTCAATCTTCATCTCAGGTTTTTTTTTGTTGTTGTTTTATTTTTTTCTTGGAACCTCATCAATTATTGCATTTTGTGTTATAAGCTTCATGAAAGCACGTCGGGTTCAGAACTCTTTGTATTCAGACACATGCTTGCCACATGTTGGTGAAACACGGGCTGATGAACTGCACAGATGAGCACTTGATTTTAGCACTGAAGCATGATGCCATTCTGATTCACTTCAAAACGATGATGCTTGTTAAAAAAGGCCCATTTATGGACCAGATAAGATCTGATTGGTTGATTCTCCTGGAGCTTATACATGTCTATGGTCCTGTTATTGTTTACAGCTTTTTCCAGTACTTCCTGGGTCCATGTTTCCCATGGTGCAGTGGGAATGATGAATTTGATGCCTATTGAATGTGTTATGGGGGGGGGGGGGGGGAGCAATAATAAGCATTCACTGTAATGCTTTATAAATAACTACCAGCACAGGAAATAAAAAAAATTAAGCCAAGGCATGACAGCACTTTGCAAATGGAAAACCCAACAATGCCATTCACTTTCTATTACATTGACAGACGAACACACACACACACACACACACACAACCACCTGCATGTGTCCAGTGTTCAGACAGGAAGGGCACATGACTGTCTTTGTAGTTTGCTGTGAATAAATAGTGTTTTTTAGTACATACTCTGTAAAGAAACAACGTTTGCAGAAATGTAAGCCTTATGGCTTAAATAAATATGCTCTGTCAAACTATCTGTAAATACTTACCTGTGTAAAGTCAATTAGAATAAAATCCAGTAAAACATTGATAAATGACCAAATAAATCTAAAATAAGTCAGATGCATAATTAACAGCTTATTATGTATAACTGGTAGCAAACACGTATAAAGTGTCCATTTTTAGCAGAAAACACGTACAAAGTGTTCGTTTTTAGCAGCAAACATGTACAAAGTGTTCGTTTTTAGCAGCAAACACGTACAAAGTGTTCGTTTTTAGCAGCAAACACATACAAAGTGTTCGTTTTTAGCAGCAAACACATAAGAAGTGTCAGTTTTTAGCAGCAAGGAAATATGTTTCGGATGGAAAGTAATAACATTTTGGCAACGGGCAGGAAATTCATAATGATTTTAAAACCCTCCATATCTCCTGTCCAGAATAGCTTTTTTTTTCTGTACGTAATGCAGAAAATAGATGTGCAAAACACGATGGGATTTGTTCAGTGAGTGCGTCTATTGTCAAAAAATGGTCTATAAG
Source organism: Ilyophis sp. 1 JC-2022 (assembly GCA_022702515.1). Taxonomy (NCBI): domain Eukaryota; kingdom Metazoa; phylum Chordata; class Actinopteri; order Anguilliformes; family Synaphobranchidae; genus Ilyophis; species Ilyophis sp. 1 JC-2022. Next base: position 2,700,750 of record CM040397.1, read on the forward strand.
GCTGTGAATATTTCCTATTTAACATGTGAATTTAACATTTTCACATGTGATTGGCTATTTTCACATGTGGATGAAAATAAAGTCAATTTCACATAAGTGAAATTTGCATGTTCACGTGAATTACATACGTTCAGCTTTTTTTTTTCCATTTTCATGTGCGAAAACACACTTTTTTTTGTATTTCCACATGTGGGTGTTAAATAATCACTTCTGGGAAAACCAAATAAAAAACGTGTCCAAAAACCACATGTGATTTTCATGTGACTTTTTTTTTTTTAAATTTAAAAGGTTTGTTATACATGAATATTAGTATTATCTTAAGATTTCTTTCTGTTACCTGTGCTGTATATATAATGAGATTCAATCACTAAAATTTCATGGCAACTTCAAAAATCTGTTTTAAATCCATCCATCCATTATCTAACCCGCTTATTCCTGGTCTGGGTTGCAGGGGGGCTGGAGCCTATCCCAGCATGCATTGGGCGAGAGGCAGGAATACCCCCCAGACAGGTCACCAGTCAATCACAGGGCACACACACCATTTATTCACACACTCATACCTATGGGCAATTTAGAGTCTCAAATTAGCCTAACCCGCATGCTTGTGGACTGTGGGAGGGAACCGGAGTACCTGGAGGAAACCCACACGGACACGGGGAGAACATGCTAACTCCACACAGAAAGGCCCTCGGTCACAATTCACTCCGAGGCGACAGTGCTATCACCATGCTGTCCGTTTTAAACGATAACCTTTTTCATTCTAATTTTACATTTGAGGGGATTCAAATAAGGCTGTCAAGCTGCTCACTCATGTTTACAATACCAAAATACGACTGCCGACGTGGTTACAGATAAATTATTCAGCAATTTATTTTGAATTGAACTTCAGATGCAGTGTGAGTTCCTCATTATAAACTTTGCCAGGTAGTCTCATTATAATATTGATTTTGATGAATCTGTTTACGAGCAATGACCCTGATTCTGCATGAATAATTGATTTGGAAATAATAAACCTCCGTCTGTTTGGGTCCAGAGAATATAAACCTCCGTCTGTTTAGGTCCAGAGAATATAAACCTCCGTCTGTTTAGGTCCAGAGAATATAAACCTCCGTCTGTTTAGGTCCAGAGAATACAATATGTGAGTTTTTCTGACAAAGGCAGCTAAATCCCTTCTCTCAAAGCATTCATGGAAATCAGGAGGAAGGTTATTATTAGAAATTAAGCGAAAGTCATGCATTATTGAGCATTTCATAGTTTTAATTGTTTAATGGCAGTTGCACTCTAGTCAAAAACTTTCCTTTTACATTCCAGCAGTCTTCATTTCGAGGAAGACGTTGTACAGCATAATGGAATTAAAAGCATCTGTTCCTGCCCTGAATACAGCCGATCCAAAGTGCTCCCTCGGGGTCCCATATCCTGGCTCTCTTAGGATGGTGCATGAGATCCTTCACAACGTGATTTGCGGGATTTAATCCTGGCTGTACCCCTTTTGAACTAACGGCCTGTAAGGGGGGGTGATTCAGTCAGGGGCGTGTCTAGAACATTTTGAATGGGGGGGCCAGGCTGGGGCACAGACCCAGAGGAGGGGGGCCTGCCATCAAGGCTTAACATTTGGTTTTTTTGCCGCGTGCAGCAGACACACGTGTATTTATCCGACCCAACCTTAGCCCTAGCCTTAACCCTAGCCTACCCTTTTTTTTATACCTGCCCCTGATTCTAGGTAATCATATACAGTGCCTTCGGAAAGTATGAACACCCTTTCAAATTTAGCTGTTTGACAGCTCAAATTAAGATATGTTTAAATGGGCTTTTTGTTACTCATCTACACAAAGTGCTCTATAATGTCAAAGTGGAGTAAAATGTTTAGATTATTTCACTATTGGATACACCAGAGCTTATTTTTAAGCCTTTACAGCAAACGGTGTATTTTTTTTCTCTACTTTGACATTATAGAGCACTTCATGTGAATGAGTAACAAAAAAAGTCAATTGAAATGTTAATTTGAGCTTTCAACATAGCACAATTTGAAAAAAATCCAATGGGTTTGGATACTTTCCAAAGGCACTGTACATATATTAAATGTTGCAGTATACATTTCCAAACTGTATGGTTGAATATCCCCTCAAGATTGTAGCACATTTTATTCTTCTGCTTCAATATTATTCTACTGTTCTATCATAACCAATAAACTGAAAGATAATGCCTTTTATTTACCCTTTATTGTGTAGTGTCCCCTTAAGTTTCGCAGGTAGTTAAATAGTCATGCAAATCTTCAATACCCATGTAGTATAGATAGAGAAAAGTAAGATTATAAATAAATGTGTTTGTACCAAACAATAAAGTCAAAATAAATCTGTACACTATTATAGCTAACTGCCTGTAGCTACACTACATAAATGGCCATTAGGTGGCGACAACCAGTAATATTAAGAGCACCCCTAAAATAAAATAGCATGAGAATAAATGGATACAGTCCAGGTCAGAATTAACGTTAACAGTTAAATTGTTTATTCAGAATATTAAAGATACAAACATAAATAAATAACTATTTTACATATTAACAGTATGAAAATGGATAAAAGGCCATAAAAGCAAAGTAAATAGAAAAGTGCGATGTACAATATTCCAATATTCACAGTAGTTTGTACAGTACACAGTACAATGAGGTTTTGAACCTAAAAATATATAAAATAAAATGAATACAAAAAAAACAAAACATAACCATTTAGCTCTTGACTGGTCACTTCTGTGACTGGTGGGCAACAAAGGTATTTGTGTGGGGGGGATTGGCTCCATATTTTGCATTTTTATAAACTTTAGCCATAAAGGCCGTGACACATCGGGGACGTAACGAATAAGCGAGGCGAAAATGCGAAAAATTCATCTTCGAATATTTTGCGTAAAAACCTGACACACCTGCAACGATGCGAAAAAACGAAAAGCTTGCGTTCTTTTTCGCGTTTGAAAATCCGTGCGAATAAAAATTGATTACTCTTCGTCGAGCGATGACGACATGGTTATCCGTTCGGTCCATCACGGAACGTTTTTTTTCCTCTACCAGAACGTTAAAAACAGAGCATGCTTAAATTACATTGGCAAAATATTGAACCGGGCTTATTATGTGTCCGTTTTTACTTATGTAAAGTTTGTTTTGTCTACAACATGCTCTCCTTCTCTTCCCTCCTTTTACGGACATACGTGTTCCACTGCCTCTTGATCTCTTCCACTAATATAAAGGGTTAACCACAACATAACAATACATTACGTCATTTCAGCAAACATCTTTAAAATAAATTTGTCGTAGTCTATACAGTGTAGCAACTCATGAAGTCTGAAGAGTTCTCTCCAAAACGATCGCTACAGGCAGACCTTGTCTGTTTTCCTAGTTATTTATATAACTTGTCTCAGTAATCAGGAAATCCACACAGGAGTCGGAATAAGATTTTTGGGGAACTTTATTTGCCACGCACACAGACAACATTGTGACAGCAAAAACATTTCATATAGGCTACTCGACCCTGCCCTTCTCCTCCCCCTTTCTCTCCCTCCAGCACAGTGGCTGCTCCTGACCAGACCCGGTAGCTAGACTACGTGTCGTCTTTCTCCTTTGGTTAGCATATAGCCCACAATTACTATGGCAAATATCCACGAAACAATATCACATATAGCGGTTCGCTAGCTTTCATCCTTTGTTTTCACCAAGGCAAACAACCCAGCCGGTGACAGCGTAGCCTACATGAACTCGCCTAAAGTTAAAAAATAAACAGGCCCACGTATCGTGTAGCTATGTTTGTGTGTAATTGCCACTGGCTTGTTATCTTCTTTACATGAACTGCTATCAATGTTAACATTAGATCTAAAGGTTAGCTAACGTTAGCTGGCTAAAATAGCTGGAGACGACTTTTAAGTCAATGCTAATAACCTGTGGGAGCTGATCAGATAGCAAGTTGTGCGTATTGCAACCATTTAGCTGTAAAACCACCATCTTCATAGCCTATTTGCTCGGCTATGGTTTTCCACAAATTGTCCTTCAAATCGTTTTCTTTGTAACTTTTATGTCTTTTACGAAAGAGGACGCTATACTGTGACACATATAAAATCAGTTGCTCCGCCATATTGGATGTTGTAGTTTGTTGTGGCAGTGCGGTGACGTCAGTCATGGAAACTTCTTATGATTGGATAGATAAATAACGAACTTGCTGCGAATAAATTAAATGCCGCTTTTTCGCAAAGGACATTTTCGCGTTTGATGTGCAAGATTTTATGAACAATACAGGAGTTCGTTTTTATTTTTCAAAGTGCGATTTATTCGTGCGAGTAAATCGCGGCCAGTGTGTCACGACCTTTAGAGTTCACTTAGCTAGCTAACGCTATCTAGAAGTTACGTTATGCATTTACCTTTTAACTTCTATTATCTAGTCCATTACAGTCCACATAAAAAGAACACATTTGAACTTCAGTTTACCTACCTATATTCCACTTTTGTTCTTCAGCGACGACAGCGTCAAATGATCTTGCATCTTCTCAGCGGCAGACGTTAAAATGTTGATTGCTGAATGCTGAAGTGAAGCGGCTAGCTCTATCATTGGAAGATGCAACTTTGGTTCCGCCTCATTTTATGTCCATTCCCATTGGGCTACAGAGTCTTCTTTCATCGATACTGACAAGACAATGGCCTATCATATTCCGGTTCTGGTAAGGGGGGGCACCAGGGGTGGCCAATCAGATTCCAGTGGGGGCCAGTGCCACCACTGGCCCCGCCCCTGCATTCAGTGGCTGTTGTAATTCTGATCTTTGTGTTGTGCTCTCTATATATGAAGGGTTCTGTCGTTACAGAATACCATTGGGGTGTTACACTGAAAACAACCCCCCACCCCACCTGTAGTAGCAGACAGTACTTCCTGCTTTTGTTGCCATTATGTTTAATTGTATTACTACTTGTGCTACATGCTGATTTTCAGATAAAGCAAGTCTGTGGAGGTTGCCGGGGGAGAGATTTTGTGGCGGGGGGGACCCCAGATAAACAGACAAATTAATGAGGACTGAGAAAATAAAAGAGAGTGATGGAGACTACCTTTTATTTCCAAACAGCAGCGACTCACAGTAGGAACGCCCAACACCTCTTCGGGAACACTAAGGAATGGCTCCCTCTACACTTTATAGTGCACTATTTCGGGAATCGGCCATTTTGTAAGATGTGCTAACTCTCAGTGTTCTCAACTGAGAATCCAGAACCCATCACAATAGACAATCCCTTAAATAGTTCACTATAATGTGTATAGGGAGCCATTCCGAACGCAGCCTTAGAGACATTTTAAACAGTTATACAACATTGCTGATGTCACCTTACCCATAGAAAAAAAGATATATATAGAGGAAGTGATCCACCAATCACTGTCAGTGTTGTATTTTTACCAACAAACTCTGTGATTGGTGGAGGTCTCTTTTTTTTCTGCAGGTAAGGTGACATCGTCCCTCATACATGGGTGATGCAAACCAGTCTCTCAATCTGCACACTGCAAGCTGTTGTGTTGCTGTCATTGTCACACAAAACAACAGACTTTACACAGGTTGGGTGCAAAATGTTAATGTTAACCCTTAATAATACCTTCGGGCAGGATTTAAACTGCTGGCAAAGACCATGAAATAAACTATACTGGACCAACTGTTCTGCGATGGATTGGCGACCTGTCCAGGGTGTATTCCTGCCTCTTGCTCAATGCATGCTGGGATAGCAGCCCCCCCTCTCCCTTTAGGGTTAGGTGTAACAGGGCTAAGTCAGGTTAAGAGATGGAATCAGCCAATGAACTCAAAGAAGGTAATCTCTCTCTTATTCACATGATGTCATCTACCACTGAGATTCATATCACTGAACATATTCTGTGGATTTCACTGAAAACACAAACTATCGTTTTATCCAAATGATCAATATCAGGGCTGTAACAATTATCATATGAATCCTGAAATGATTAATCAATGAAAACATTTGTCCAATAAACTATTTTTCACAGATGTTAATCAGGTGGTATTTTTAGGCACAATAACTGCATGATATGTTCACCATAGAGCGATATATGCAATAAAAAGTCTTTAATTAGAAAAGGCTATTTAAAATAATCAAATCATAAATATGTGGTGTTGTGATTGGGGCACCAGCAGCCCATCCCAGCTGCAGTGTAGATATGACAGCACTGGCTTTAATGCGTCAGTCAGAGTTTTTTATTTTCATTTTTTATTTCAGTTCTTGTTCTATTGGCAGCTCTGAATAAACCGGATCTGACTCCTAGTCCTGTTGTGAACAATCACTCTTATCATTTTATTATTCATTTTTGGACTGAAATAGTTTTTAATAATGATGCTATGCATGTGACGCCCTGGTGTTTTAGGGGAGGGGGGGGCGGGAGCACGGGGGCTGGAGGCTGGGAGATAAGGCGACACATAGACCTTCGACCAGTCTGGTCTTCCGGGACCCGGCTGCATCGATGCGTCGCTCGCCACGTCTGATTGAACAGGGTTTGAGACGTCTGTTTGTGACTGAAGCGTGAATAGATATTAAAAATGCGCAATACAAACCCACAGCAAATCTGGAGCTGATTAATATCTGAGAAGAACCCAGTGCTGTTTCATATTTCATATTACCGGCACAGATCTACACACCCCTGCAGTTCCAATGGTTTCAATTTCTATTATTTTTATTTTTATTTTTTTTAGAGATTAAATAAAACTTCCCTGAGGAAAACGGGTGTACTGTAATGGCAGGAAAGGCATCTATACAGCTTACATTTGATAGTACTAAAGAAATAAATTTAAACCATTTCAACAGTAGAACGGTGCGGAGCTGTGAGGCTGCTGTTTTCTGCACAGGAGGATCACCAGTCTTTGGTACTTAGTCCATAATAATATCAACATCAAATACTGTTTAGTTTAAAAGTTATTTTTTACCAAAAATTAAAATACATGCTGAAGAGTAAATATTGCTCAAAAATGAATATGTTTGGGTAATACTTGTTTGTGAATCTGGGGTATATACAAAATACAAAAGGACTCTCCTTGAGTTTTCTGTTTTGTTTTTTACTCATAATTAATCACTGAACTTATTGAAACTCAACAGTCTGGTAAAAAAAAAAGAGCTTGAGCAGCCGAGACAAACCAACCTAGTGATGTCACAACCTAGCTTGTTCCAAGATGGCTGCGCCCTCATGCTAGTAGCTACAAAAGAGCTAACCTTCATTTATTTTTCTAGCAAATACGGGTCAGTTGCAGGGTCAGTTTCAGGGTCAGTTGCAGTTTAGCAGTCATCTTATGTACGCTAAAAAGCAAATAAACCAGAGTCGTATTACCAAGTGTTTCACTTCCGCTTTAGATGAGGGGAACAGATGTTGGCACAAAGCTGTTCCCTCTTTGTTTTAAAGGATAGGGACCTCATTCTTCCTGCAAGATCTCAAACAGATGAATTCAGGGGATGTGAGGGAAGGATCATTATATTTTTTTCTTTCTCGACTGTCCACTCCTCGTAAAATTGTTTCCTGGTTCTTTGTTGTCTCCCTATGATCTTAGTACTCAGTAATGTCACCCTCTCCAGCTTAGTTTGTCTGATGTTATTTAAAGAAGCAAATCAAGCTGTTTGGCTGAAGGTCAGTGCTGATTCAATGAAGCAGGTGTGAAATTCTTGCAGTACTGACTGATTGAAATTCAATTTCCTGATTTCACAGAGGAAGAACAGGCTTGATTGACATCTGGCTTGCACTCAATGACAATTGGCTCCAAAGGTCAGTTTGCTGTTTACAATTGTGCCCAAATATTTAAACTCCTCAACTCTTTTTATCATGGTGTCTCAGGTAGGACAATCCATGACTATTTTCTTTGTCTTTTCACATTCAAGTGTAAATAAATTGCATCACACCATTGTTGGTTCTTGGTTGATCGTAGTTTGGAGCGTTTCCTCAGAATTGGAGGTGTCCACAATCACCGTGCCGTCTGAATAGTTAAGAAGGGTCATCTCAGGCCATTTTCTCTGAAGGTCATCTGTGTGGAGTGTAAATAACACAGGAAAGACCACTGAGCCTTGTGGTGAGCCGAAATGTCGGTCACTAAGCAGTCCACGGCAGCTCTTGACTTTATCGTTTTGTTGACTCTTTTAGAGAGCAGAAGCAGCGAAAGACGCCTTGGTTACACGACCGTGTTTGGAGTGAGTACAGATGTGAGGCTAGCTTTGGCTCTCTCCTAACGAGCTTAGGTGTGATTATTAAAAAAGCAGGTCTAATTGCGCAGATCCATTAGGCCAGTAAACCCACAAAAAATGAATGCAGGACAGCAACTGGAAGAGCTCCAGCCACAAGAGCTAACAGCCAAACACAAAACAGATAGAGACTGGCTGCGTTTCAATGGGATTGAAGGGATCCTCTAATGGAAAGGTTTGCTGGAAGCTTCTGGAATCTTTCACGGGGCTCACAACAGGACCGAAGACTTATTATGCTTCTTAGCATGGCTACATTATTTAGCGTATTATTTGTGAGGATGTAAAATGCTAAATAAACGTAGATTATGCGTGATGGAGGCGCAGCATCCATGGCAAAGTTAATGAGCAGCCTTCAGAAGCAGGAGAAGGAGCGATCTTACAGCCGTGACTCATTACCCATCAAGCTGTAAACATGTGGCGTGTAATTGTGATTGTAGCAGTAGATTTGGAAAGGACAGCAGAGGGATATAGAAACTCTGCTCCCTGCTACTGCTGTTTAAAAGCTGTGGTGTGTGTGACTCCAGACTCCATGTTAGCAAGTGTCGAATAAGAATATTAATAACAATAATAATCATCATCATCTTATTTGTGTAGCACATTTTGTACGTAAAATGTATCACACACTGCTTCACATAACAAAAGCTACAATAAAACAACATAATATAAACAAATAGAGCAATCTTACAAAGTAACTAATTCATAATAGTAAAAAAATGATAACAGAAGGTAAAAAAAAAAAAACAGTGATGAATAGTTGGGTAAAAGCTGTAACTACACACACAGCATCCAAATGATGTTCCGCAGGGATTTTAAAGCAGAACCAGAGCTGGATCTTCCACTTCCATGGATTTACAATCAGTTTGGAAAAGGAGGGTCGTGAAAACCCTTTGATGGAGAGAGCTGCCATCGGGGGGGGGAAGTGACAACGGGGGGGGATGTGCCTAAAAGGGGGGGAGTGTGCCTGTAAGGGGGAAGTGTGCCTGTAAGGGGGAGTGTGCCTGTAAGGGGGAAGTGTGCCTGTAAGGGGGAGTGTGCCTGTAAGGGGGAAGTGTGCCTGTAAGGGGAAGTGTGCCTGTAAGGGGGAGTGTGCCTGTAAGGGGGAGTGTGCCTGTAAGGGGGAAGTGTGCCTGTAAGGGGGAAGTGGGCCGCTCACCAGAGGGTATCACTGTTTGACATCAGCCCAAATATAGCTGCTGTCCCGGTTCTAATAAATATTAGTGGCTCACAAACAACCCCTTTTAGACAAGGCTGCTGACAAAACCCGTCCTAAACTTCAACTTCAAAAGGAACAGTGCAGGCTGAGTAAGGTCAGTCTGAGATGGCCATGGAGGTGCTATTGTTCTTCACAGCCTTGGAAGCCTTGCTGGTGTAGAAGCAAAACCCCACAGCGTGATGAAACCGCTCGCTATTTACCGCTAACACTGTCAACAACTGAGATTCTGCTCATTCTCATGTTGTTTAAAGTACAGCACAGTGCAGAGAGGGGAACTCCACTAAGAAGGGCAGTTTGTGCTACATATTGTGCAACAGCCATGAACGCTATCAGAAACATGTTATTGACTCATTCACTAAAGTACTGATAAGAAATAATGTAATCATGTAGCATCGGCTTGCAAAACTGCAGTAATATTCCATATTCATGGAGGGTGAGGGTCACGTGACGCATACCCATTTTAAAGTGATTTAAAGCACTGATATATTAAAGCGCTGATTAAATAACATTCATTGGAAACTTTTTTGTTTTTGAAAAGAGATTTAGAACATTTTTTCACAAATGATGATGCAGTAATAATAACTAAAAAAAGGAACTTTGAGCCACAGACGGGATCAACATTGAGCCACAGATGAGATCAATATTGAGCCACAGACGAGATCAATATTGAGCCACAGACGAGATCAATATTGAGCCACAGACAAGATCAATATTGAGCCACAGACAAGATCAATATTGAGCCACAAACATAGATCAATATTGAGCCACAGAAAAAATCGATATTGAGCCACAAAAAAAATCGATATTGAGCCACAGACACAATCAATATTTACAGAAAAAAACAATGTTGAGACACAGATACAATCAATATTGAGCCACAAACAAGATCAGTATTGAGCCACAGACACGATCAATATTGAGCCACAGAACAAAATCAGTGTTGAGACACAGACAGGATCAATATTGAGCCACAGACACGATCAATATTGACAAATAACTTCTGTCTGTCAACCCAACTATGGCAGCTGTCACACGGTCAATGACAGTAAACACATTGGAAGGCTTTTAAAGACTGCTACTTTAGGTCTTGTGGCAAATATCCATGCTTATTGAAAATGGTGATTTTTCAATCATTTCTGTGAACTGTGAACCAGACAGGTCCCAGGCCCTAGTTGCATAGAAGCGTGTGATGTGGGCACAGTGATGTATTTAGATAGCACAGTTTAAATATGCATATCTGTGGCAGAGCACCTCTGAATGAGAACGTCGCTGCACTAATAAAGGTTCCCCACTGGAGGTACTTTGTGAATTGTGCTGTTTTTCTTCTGGTGATTGCGATGGCTTATCAGCCCCAGTCTGGTTTGTGTATAATGTGTTCCCCCCAGAGTTGGCTGAGGTCAGAATGAGTATATTGGACAAATGTATGTGTGTTCGTGCATGTGTGTTTTTGTGTGTGTGTGTTTGTGTGTGTGCATGCATGTGTGTGTGTGTGTTCATGTGTTTGTGTGTGCGCGTACATGCGTGTGTGTGCATGGTCTTGTGTGTGTGTGTGTGCCTGCGTGAGTTTGTGTTTGTGTGGGTGTGTGTGGGCAGGTAGTTGTGTTTGTGGGTGCATGCGTGTGTGCAGGTGATTGTGTGTGTGTGCGTCTGTCTGCGTGTATCTGTGTGTGTGTGTGTGGGTGCGTGCGTGCAGGTTGTGTGTGTGTGTGTGTGTGCGTGAGCGTGTGCGTCTGTCTGTCTGCGTGTATCTGTGTGTGTGTGTGTGTGTGTGTGTGTGGGCAGGTAGTTGTGTGTGTGGGTGCGCGTGTGCGTGTGCGTCTGTCTGTCTGCGTGTATCTGTGTGTGTGTGTGTGGGTGCGTGCGTGCAGGTTGTGTGTGTGTGTGTGGGTGCGTGCGTGCAGGTTGTGTGTGTGTGTGTGTGTGTGTGCGTGAGCGTGAATGCATCAGAGAGCTCCAGCTCTATGCTCATATACAATAATCTTTTGAATGAGCTGATTGTGCTCTGATGTTCATTATCTTGTTCAGTAAAAAGCTTTTTTTCCCCTTAAATAAGCATGAACGACTTGGCAGCCATCCTGGGAGTTGAAGATAGTCACAGGCCAGAGGTGGAAGTCATTAAATGGCACTGACTCGTTCTCCTTGTGGAAAGCCTATATAAGGGCCGTGTGTCTGTGGGGGGAAATATTTGGGCTTTAAATAATGCTCAGGGAAGTTGACAAATATGTCACGGCTGGGGGAGATATCGCCGTAGCATCAGATAAACTGTTTTTGTTTTTCTTTACAAAGGCTTCTTAAAGTCTGTTGCTTGAAAGAGGCTGTCGACCTCCTGACCTCAGGAAGTGTTTGCATACTGGAAGTGAAAGCCTGTGTGAACGACCACGCAACCCTCCTGACTGGACATCGCCAACCAGAGATTATTATAATTTTTTGAATGGGGGTGGGGGGGGGTGGGGGGGGTTTGAACAGGGATCACCGCTCCCTCCTCAGGAATTTCTGCAGAATGGGCCAGACCTGAGAGGGGGGGGGGGAAGGCAGTTCGCTCCACAGAAAGAGTCCGGGTTGGTTTGGGATCCATTTCAACAAAAATGTGGGCCCAGTGTGGCATGAGAAGGGAGGGAAAAGTGGTGAAACGGCTGTTTTACACCCGAATGAGGCTCCGTCTCCGAGACTCCCACTCATGTCTTATTTACTTATTTATGATACTACACATACACCCCCGGGTGGGGGTCAGACGACAATGGAAAGATTAACATGTGGGGGTCCCCCGGGTCTCCGAAAATGGAAAGATTAACATTTGGGGGTCCCCCGGGTTAGCATGCTGAAGCTCTGGTGCGTGTGGGTTGGTAGCTGTAGGGTTTGGGTTGTTTGTTGCAGTGGGTTAGCATGCTGAAGCTCTGGTGCGTGTGGGTTGGTAGCTGTAGGGTTTGGGTTGTTTGTTGCAGTGGGTTAGCATGCTGAAGCTCTAGTGCGTGTGGGTTGGTAGCTGTAGGGTTTGGGTTGTTTGTTGCAGTGGGTTAGCATGCTGAAGCTCTGGTGTGTGTGGGTTGGTAGCTGTAGGGTGTGGGTTGTTTGTTGCAGTGGGTTAGCATGCTGAAGTTCTGGTGCGTGTGGGTTGGTAGCTGTAGAGTTTGGGTTGTTTGTTGCAGTGGGTTAGCATGCTGAAGCTCTGGTGCGTGTGGGTTGGTAGCTGTAGGGTTGGGTTGTTTGTTGCAGTGGGTTAGCATGCTGAAGCTCTGGTGCGTGTGGGTTGATAGCTGTAGGGTTTGGGTTGTTTGTTGCAGTGGGTTAGCATGCTGAAGCTCTGGTGCGTGTGGGTTGGTAGCTGTAGGGTTGGGTTGTTTGTTGCAGTGGGTTAGCATGCTGAAGCTCTGGTGCGTGTGGGTTGGTAGCTGTAGGGTTTGGGTTGTTTGTTGCAGTGGGTTAGCATGCTGAAGCTCTGGTGCATGTGGGTTGATAGCTGTAGGGTTTGGGTTGTTTGTTGCAGTGGGTTAGCATGCTGAAGCTCTGGTGCATGTGGGTTGATAGCTGTAGGGTTTGGGTTGTTTGTTGCAGTGGGTTAGCATGCTGAAGCTCTGGTGTGTGTGGGTTGATAGTTGTAGGGTTTGGGTTGTTTGTTGCAGTGGGTTAGCATGCTGAAGCTCTGGTGCGTGTGGGTTGGTAGCTGTAGGGTTTGGGTTGTTTGTTGCAGTGGGTTAGCATGCTGAAGCTCTGGTGCGTGTGGGTTGGTAGCTCTAGGGTTTGGGTTGTTTGTTGCAGTGGGTTAGCATGCTGAAGCTCTGGTGCGTGTGGGTTGGTAGCTGTAGAGTTTGGGTTGTTTGGTGCAGTGGGTTAGCATGCTGAAGCTCTGGTGCGTGTGGGTTGATAGCTGTAGGGTTGGGTTGTTTGTTGCAGTGGGTTAGCATGCTGAAGCTCTGGTGCGTGTGGGTTGGTAGCTGTAGAGTTAGGGTTGTTTGTTGCAGTGGGTTAGCATGCTGAAGCTCTGGTGCGTGTGGGTTGGTAGCTGTAGGGTTTGGGTTGTTTGTTGCAGTGGGTTAGCATGCTGAAGCTCTGGTGCGTGTGGGTTGGTAGCTGTAGGGTTTGGGTTGTTTGTTGCAGTGGGTTAGCATGCTGAAGCTCTGGTGCGTGTGGGTTGGTAGCTGTAGGGTTTGGGTTGTTTGTTGCAGTGGGTTAGCATGCTGAAGCTCTGGTGCATGTGGGTTGGTAGCTGTAGGGTTTGGGTTGTTTGTTGCAGTGGGTTAGCATGCTGAAGCTCTGGTGCGTGTGGGTTGGTAGCTGTAGGGTTGGGTTGTTTGGTGCAGTGGGTAAGCATGCTGAAAGCTCTGGTGCGTGTGGGTTGGTAGCTGTAGGGTTTGGGTTGTTTGTTGCAGTGGGTTAGCATGCTGAAGCTCTGGTGCATGTGGGTTGGTAGCTGTAGGGTTTGGGTTGTTTGGTGCAGTGGGTTAGCATGCTGAAGCTCTGGTGCGTGTGGGTTGGTAGCTGTAGGGTTGGGTTGTTTGGTGCAGTGGGTTAGCATGCTGAAAGCTCTGGTGCGTGTGGGTTGGTAGCTGTAGGGTTTGGGTTGTTTGTTGCAGTGGGTTAACATGCTGAAGCTCTGGTGCGTGTGGGTTGGTAGCTGTAGGGTTGGGTTGTTTGGTGCAGTGGGTTAGCATGCTGAAAGCTCTGGTGCGTGTGGGTTGGTAGCTATAGGGTTTGGGTTGTTTGTTGCAGTGGGTTAGCATGCTGAAGCTCTGGTGCGTGTGGGTTGGTAGCTGTAGGGTTGGGTTGTTTGGTGCAGTGGGTTAGCATGCTGAAAGCTCTGGTGCGTGTGGGTTGGTAGCTGTAGGGTTTGGGTTGTTTGTTGCAGTGGGTTAACATGCTGAAGCTCTGGTGCGTGTGGGTTGGTAGCTGTAGGGTTTGGGTTGTTTGTTGCAGTGGGTTAGCATGCTGAAGCTCTGGTGCGTGTGGGTTGGTAGCTGTAGGGTTGGGTTGTTTGGTGCAGTGGGTTAGCATGCTGAAAGCTCTGGTGCATGTGGGTTGGTAGCTGTAGGGTTTGGTTTGTTTGGTGCAGAGAAGAGTTCAGTTTCAGACTTCTGAGAAGGAAACTGGTTGATTAATGACAGTTTGTGGTGGAAAACGGTTCACAAACTGCGCCTTTCATATTTATATTTAAATTTCACAGGGCAGGTCGACGGAGAGCTCAGTTCTCTCTTGCAGTGACCAACTGGGGAACTAATACAGAAACTGAAGGGATTGTGCAGTCAATCGGATTTAGAGGGTGATCAGGTGACAAGATTTACAGCCAGTTTTATGTGGGAATTTGGTCAGGACTTTTGGGTTAACACCCTGTGGGATCTTTAATGACCACAGTGAGTCAGGACCTTGGTTTAGGTCTTTAATCTGAAGGATGGCACCTCCTACAGCACAGTGTCCCCATCACTCTGCTGCCGTGTTGGATTTTCTTTTTCCATCTCTATTTTCTCCAGAGTAGTTCAGTTAAACAGGTAACTGCTCAGCCAATGAAGAGGAACATCCTTTCTTCACAGTTAGTCAGCAGCTTGCATGTTAAAGAGAACAACAGGCAGTGTTTACCTTGTCAGAATTATACAGATACACAACACTTAAACCTGTGGGTACATGTTTTATTGCAGAAAAATATGTGAGCAGGACATGAACTCCAGTAATGCATCAAATAAATAGTCTTTCTACTGTGGATATGAAGAATAAAAAATAGATTTTTTTATTATTGCAGTAAGGCTATATTTTGTGGTACTTAGTGTTGGGTGGGTGTGCCATGCTGTAAGAGCGATTATGGGATCGGGGTCAGTAATTCCAGAGGGGTAAGAGCGTTTTAGGTTGCCTCCGAAATTAATTAACTGCAGGAAGAATGATCTACAAATTATCATTCTAAAATACCAGGGTCTGTATGTTTTCTGTACAAGTATAAAGTAACTAATAAGTCAATTAAGCCTTAAAGCATGAAAAACGACAAGCGTTCCCGTTAATGCTAACGAGCGTAATTATAGATGTATTCTGCAGAGGGCATTCTGGGCACCACCGCTGCTTTTCACTCTGTGGTTACTGCATCTGAGGCGAGGTATTCACCTGCACACCATCGGCCCCCGGTGGACCGGAGGAGCCAGTAGAGATGACACCCTGTAAAAACTCTGCAGCTGAAGTTCTCTCTTCCTCCAGTGCAGTGTAAATGCTTGAAAAAAACTGGGTTGCTAATCAATATTATTATTATTATTATTATTATTATACAGCAAGTGGTTATGAATTCTTACCATATGCAATTGCGCCTCAGAAATGTGAACCGTTTCATATTTTAAATCTGACCTAAGACAGGAAGGAATGTAGTAATCATTTCTATTGGCTGACTGCCTTTACAGTCCTGGTACAGTGTCTCTCCGACTTTATCGTTCTCCATGACTGATCACATTTACCATTGGTGATAAGAAAGGCCCTGGAGGAATCAGCTGTAATTCAACTACTCAAGCTTTTAATCTGCCCTGATAATTGTACAAGGCCTTTAATCATGTGGTTTTTGGTGTTTATGCTGTGATAATCTGACATATGATGGGAAAGCTTCGCTTAGCAGAGTGCTGCCTGGAATGTGTAATATCACTGGCCGTTCATGGTTAATCTAGAGGGGAGATGTGATGCAATCAGGGCTCTAATTCTTAACCGTAAGAGAATTCTGGAGAAGGGAACATTAGCAATGAAAGAGCTTTATGATCTGATAGAGGTTTTTATGGAGGCTAGTAACCACTTGTGCAGGAGTGCTGTTCCATCAAAGATGGTTGTGCACATAAACATTGAATAGCCTCCGTATTGTTAGTTTTTATCTTAAATGATGTACGGAGTGGGGTGAGACATTAGGCCACAGGTCTGATGTATGGAGTGAGATTAGACATCAGGCCACAGGTCTGATGTACGGAGTGGGATGAGATACAAGGCCACAGGTCTGATGTACGGAGTGGGATGAGACACAAGGCCACAGGTCTGATGTACGGAGTGGGGTGAGACACAAGGCCACAGGTCTGATGTACGGAGTGGGATGAGATACAAGGCCACAGGTCTGATGTACGGAGTGGGATGAAATATCAGGCCACAGGTCTGATGTACAGAGTAGGATGAGACACAAGGCCACAGGTCTGATGTACGGAGTGGGGTGAGATACAAGGCCACAGGTCTGATGTACGGAGTGGGATGAGACACAAGGCCACAGGTCTGATGTATGGAGTGGGATGAGACACAAGGCCACAGGTCTGATGTACGGAGTGGGATGAGACACAAGGCTACAGGTCTGATGTACGGAGTGGGGTGAGATACAAGGCCACAGGTCTGATGTACGGAGTGGGGTGAGACAAGGCCACAGGTCTGATGTACGGAGTAGGATGAGACGCAAGGCCACAGGTCTGATGTACGGAGTGGGATGAGATACAAGGCCACAGGTCTGATGTACGGAGTGGGATGAGACACAAGGCTACAGGTCTGATGTATGGAGTGGGATGAGATACAAGGCCACAGGTCTAATGTACGGAGTGGGATGAGACACAAGGCTACAGGTCTGATGTACGGAGTGGGATGAGACACAAGGCTACAGGTCTGATGTATGGAGTGGGATGAGATACAAGGCCACAGGTCTGATGTATGGAGTGAGATGAGATACAAGGCCACAGGTCTGATGTACGGAGTAGGATGAGACGCAAGGCCACAGGTCTAATTTACGGAGTGGGGTGAGACACAAGGCCACAGGTCTGATGTACGGAGTGGGGTGAGACACAAGGCCACAGGTCTGATGTACGGAGTGGGGTGAGACACAAGGCCACAGGTCTGATGTACGGAGTGGGATGAGACACAAGGCCACAGGTCTGATGTACGGAGTGGGATGAGATACAAGGCCACAGGTCTGATGTACGGAGTGGGGTGAGACACAAGGCCACAGGTCTGATGTACGGAGTGGGGTGAGACACAAGGCCAAAGGTCTGATGTACGGAGTGGGATGAAATATCAGGCCACAGGTCTGATGTACGGAGTAGGATGAGACACTGTTAGTTTTTATCTTAAATGATGTACGGAGTGGGGTGAGACATTAGGCCACAGGTCTGATGTATGGAGTGAGATTAGACATCAGGCCACAGGTCTGATGTACGGAGCGGGATGAGATACAAGGCCACAGGTCTGATGTACGGAGTGAGATGAGACACAAGGCCACAGGTCTGATGTACGGAGTGGGGTGAGACACAAGGCCACAGGTCTGATGTACGGAGTGGGATGAGATACAAGGCCACAGGTCTGATGTACGGAGTGGGATGAGACACAAGGCCACAGGTCTGATGTACGGAGTGGGATGAAATATCAGGCCACAGGTCTGATGTACGGAGTGGGATGAGACACAAGGCCACAGGTCTGATGTACGGAGTGGGATGAGACACAAGGCCACAGGTCTGATGTACGGAGTGGGATGAGACACAAGGCCACAGGTCTGATGTATGGAGTGGGATGAGACACAAGGCCACAGGTCTGATGTACGGAGTGGGGTGAGACACAAGGCCACAGGTCTGATGTACGGAGTGGGAAGAGACGCAAGGCCACAGGTCTAATGTACGGAGTGGGGTGAGACACAAGGCCACAGGTCTGATGTCCGGAGTTGGGTGAGACACAAGGCCACAGGTTTGATGTACGGAGCAGGATGAGACACAAGGCCACAGGTCTGATGTACGGAGTGGGATGAGACATCAGGCCACAGGTCTGATGTACGGAGCAGGATGAGACACAAGGCCACAGGTCTGATGTTCGGAGCGTAATGAGACATCAGGTCCAAGTCCTTTTTCATGCCACAGGTTTCAGCCGGTGAAGCTCAACAGATAGATATTTTAGGACAGGTGTATATATAACTCTACACATACAGACATTTCTAGATGCTATCCTATGCTAGGATGGATGTTTCCTGCAATCAGGTATATGTTTGGTGGTCTCTCGATGTGGTGCACCAGATTTTCTGTCACAGAAACAGCCACTGACATCACTCTTCTTGAGTGACAGCTCTAGCAGTCAGGTGACGCAGCTCAACAGCAGGTTTCACTCTTTCGTCAGTGTTCTAGAACTCCATTGCTTTCAATGACCAGTAATGATTGTTGCATCAGCATCAGAACGTTCAGTTAAGAACATTCTAATCGCAAATTTGTGATCTTAAAATCTTGAACACTCTAGACAAACATCCTCTACGGCTTTTTTTTTTTTCATATTGATGACAATGGAAATGTTGTGCAGGTGGAAAATAAGTGATATTGTTTAACTGCGATCATAGTATACCAACAAGCCTTAAACCATCACTCTGCTGCCAGATATGCAGTAGATATGCAGTAGATATGGATGGATAACTTTCTTTTATTTTTCCATAGAGTTCAATAGAAAAATGTGTCAGGAGAAACAACCCTTAAAGTGATCCATCCATATCTCCTGCATATCTGACAGCAGAGTGATGGTTTGAGGCTCCTTTGATACCTCGCTTGATGACTTACAGCCATTTCACCAACTATGTATTCCATACTGTTCCAGCATAATCTACTCCCACCCCCCAATTCTCATAGAGATCCATTCAAATGCAGAGAGGTTATAGTATCGCTTGTAGGAGTACCAAAAAATAAAATCTTTTGACTACTAATGAAATATTAAAAATATCCAATATTGGACAGTTAAACTGTCCAATATTTTTTTATGCCCATAAATAGGGGAGGACTATGTACAAAAGGTTCTATAATTTCTAACCTGTTCATCCTAGAGTACAGAACCAAAATAACAAAGAAATGTGTCACTGTCCAATTAATTATGGTGCTCCCTGTATATATAAACTTAAAATTTCCACTTACAATTTGAATACATTTACATCTGTAAATGCAATCACAAAATAAAATAAAAAAACAACAGCATATTTCCTTTGTAATTGAGTCTGGGACTGGGAGACATAATTCCACACATGAAGAAAATTACTTTAAAATGGTGCTGCAAATATTGGGTCTCGTTGGGAACATTAAAATTGGTTGAATTATGACTTTGATATGTTGTTTTTAGAATAATAGTGTGGTCTTAATCGAGCAGACCTAAGGGACCAGGCCAAAAAGACGGATCCTAAGGGAGCGTCTTAAAAGTGCTGTCCTAGGGGAGAGATTTTCAGAAAATCCAAAGAAACATTAATCACACTCGTGCTCTCTCTCTCTTTTTTTCTTTCGCCTCATCAGGTCAAAGGTCACAGACAGACGTGGGCACCTGTAGTTAATTTAATTTCCTTCCCTCTCCTGCTCAACCAGGACCTCCTTCCCTCTCCTGCTCAACCCTCAACCCTCGGCCCTATATTCCCGGAAAGAGTGTGGGAATGAAATGAACGCTGATAGATTATTTTAAACGCTCATTTTCTAAGTGTTTCCCCTGGCTCAGAACTGTGGGAAAAAGGCACGGGCACATTGTTTATATAAATCTTTTGACATGTGCAGTACACGGTCATGTGCAGTACACGGTCATGTTTGTGCTCGGCTGAACGGGACCCTTATCGGAGCAGCGGTGTGAGACAGTAGTGACACAGAGCCGACAGTCTTAAAGACAAACTAAACCGCCAACACGTAATGCTCACCCTACTGACAGTTGTGTTGCTGATGCATCCCTGCAACATCACTTTTTCAATGTACAACCTCCCAGCAATGTAAAAGTGAAATTCCAGAGTGTCATCGCCAAGACATCGGGTAACAATCATTGATGAAACGTCACCGCAACTTTCCAGCGACGTCATGCTTATTTTTAACGTTTCAGCAACATTGCCGCAACATAATTACTAGTAACGTTGTAACCGTAATGTTGCAGTAATGCCGTACCAACCATAAATAAAATATCAAAATCACGACGTTGCAGGGTGTGATAGTAATTTTCTGTTTTATCTATATAAATGTTAATTTATATTTAGATATTAATATAGAGACTCAAACATTGTTAACAGTCAGCTTTTCTTATACCTTGCTTCTAGTTCTTAGTCTAACAGTAAAGGGCATGGTAGGAGAACAGGGGCCTGCAGGCTGCCCATGAGCTGGATCACGCTGTACCATCTGTGTCTGTGTTATATCTATCCAAGGTCACATTGTAGTGAATTGGAATTTTTATGTTTCTTGTGTGAGAAAGAGTTATCTTTCTTCTGAGCTGTCTGAATGTAAAGGAGGGGCCCTTGCTTAGGAGTAAAGAGAAATACCTCTATATTTCCCTTTGACCTATCTGTATTTCTTCCCTGTCTATGAAATCCGCCCCTTATGACCTGATCTGTAAAGAAATGTATAAAGGTTTGACAATTTCTGCTATATGCCAGAGAGCTTTCACGAGCACTCTCTCATTTGTTTATCTGCAAATAAACTTATTATTGTTGGGTGTTAACACGACTTTTGTTGTGATTCTGTCGAGGACAGACTTCGCTGCACTGTGGGTAGATCGGGAATTTCCACTACATTATTTGGCGACAAGGATGGGATTGCTAACTTGATTTTTCTCCAAGACAGACCCCTCTCCAATCGGGAAAGGAGTAGACAGTGATCACTGCCGGGAGTCTGGTACCCCGAAGCTGCAACCCTTCAACAGGTTACTGTAATCAGTTACCTAACGGAAGGACGGCGGCGACCGGACCTGAAAGAGGACGGCGTTTGTTTGGAGTGATCAATACGCAATCCTAGAGAAAAAGAACCACAGGTGAGGTTACAACAAAACCAATACTAAAGGTTTGACATAGGGACCGACGGGTACATCACGCTCAAGCAGAGTTGCTGCTGTAGGTGATTTCAAACTAGGAGGCCAATACGGGCGCTCCGGTACAAAATCCTATAGGTAAAACAAAGATGAAGTCTTTGTAATGAAATATCGATAAGTGTGAATGAGATAAACGGATGAAGTCTTTGTAATGAAATATCGATAAGTGTGAATGAGATAAACGGATGAAGTCTTTGTAATGAAATATCGATAAGTGTGAATGAGATAAACGGATGAAGTCTTTGTAATGAAATATCAATAAGTGTGAATGAGATAAACGGATGAAGTCTGTAACGTTCCGCTCCCTTCCTGTCCATTCTCCATGTTTTTCCCTTTCCTCCTGTGTCATGTTGGATTCCCTGTGTCCGTGTTTTCCCTGTCGCTACAGGCTGGGCGTGCCCCTTCTGTCTGTTTCTCTCTGTTCCCCCACTTCAGGTTCAACCTATCTCCTTTCCCCCTTCTTGCATGCATTCCGCACCAGTCAATTAGTCAATCACTCTCGGTTACATTCCTCATGCTTTTGGTATTGGTTTCAATTTCACTCCCCTACTTAAACCTCCCGCTGGCTGCTATTCGGCGCCAGTTCGTTAATTGTACTCCGTGTGTATCCTGGTCCCCTGTTTGTGTTGCGGTGCCCCTGCTCCCAGTTAACGTTGCCTGCGCAGTGGGGTGCTCTGCCTCCAGCCCAGTTCCTGTTGGACCCCCCGGTCCAGATCCCGTTCCCGTGATCCAGTTCCTGTTGGACCTCCCGGTCCAGATCCAGTTCAGTTCCGGTTCGGAACCCACCTCCTGTTTCAAGTCCAGTTCCGGTTCGCCTGTAGCAGTCAAGTCCCCCTGTATGTGTTGTGGTACCCCTGCTACTAATTAATGTTGCCTGCGCAGTTGGGTGCTCTGCCTCCAGTCCAGTTCCTGTTGGACCCCCCGGTCCAGAGCCCGTTCCCGTGATCCAGTTCCTGTTGGACCTCCCGGTCCAGATCCAGTCCGGTTCCGGTTCGGAACCCACATCCTGTCTCAAGTCCAGTTCCGGTTCGGAACAACCCTCCGTTCCCGTGACCCAGTTCCTGTTGGACCTCCCGGTCCAGATCCAGTCCAGTTCCTGTTGGACCCCCCGGTCCAGAGCCCGTTCCCGTGATCCAGTTCCTGTTGGACCTCCCGGTCCAGATCCAGTCCGGTTCCGGTTCGGAACCCACATCCTGTCTCAAGTCCAGTTCCGGTTCGGAACAACCCTCCGTTCCCGTGACCCAGGTCCTGTTGGACCTCCGGGTCCAGATCCAGTCCAGTTCCGGTTCGGAACTCACCTCCTGATCCAGTCCAGTTCCGGTTCGGAACAAACCTTCGTTCCCGTGATCCAGTTCCTGTTGGACCTCCCGGTCCAGATCCGGTCCAGTTCCGGTTCAGAACTCACCTCCCGTATCAAGTCCAGTTCCGGTTCGGAACACCCTGACAGAACGAACTGGCCCAAAACATGGACCCAGCCGACCTCGAGCAGGGTCGCCACGCCTTCCACTCTATGGAGATCTACCCATTCGGCTCGGATTCCTATGAGGAATACCTCATGGGAATCTGGGGGCAAAATCCGGAGTTTGCCCGCCGTCATGCCGACTACTACCCATCACTCCGGACTCCTCCTCCCAGCTCCCACTCCGTTAGGCTCGGAGTGGTCTCTCTCCATCCGGATAGCTCCGAGCCTAGCCACAACCCCACACCTTCTAATTTTGAAGGTACCCGTCTTGCCCTTTGCCCGAGGGGCTGTGGTCCCAGGAGGAAGCGATGGGGTCCTGGCTCCCGGCTCCATCGACGGGCTCGGCCACCCGTTGACGGAGGATCCATCACCCTTCCGTCCCTGCCCAAGCCTCCTGTCCCGTTCCGACCAAGCCCTCCTGTCCCGTTCCGACCCAGCCCTCCTGTCCCGTTCCGACACAGCTCTCCTGTCCCGTTCCGACACAGCTCTCCTGTCCCGTCCCGACCCAGCTCTCCTGTCCCGTCCCGTCCCAGCTCTCCTGTCCCGTCCCGTCCCAGCTCTCCTGTCCCGTCCCGTCCCAGCTCTCCTGTCCCGTCCCGTCCCATCTCTCCTGTCCCGTCCCGTCCCAGCTCTCCTGTCCCGTCCCGTCCCAGCTCTCCTGTCCCGTCCCGTCCCAGCTCTCCTGTCCCGTCACGTCCCAGCTCTCCTGTCCCGCCCCGGTCCATGCCTCCTGTCCCGCCCCGGTCCATGCCTCCTGTCCCGCCCCGGTCCATGCCTCCTGTCCCGCCCCGGTCCATGCCTCCTGTCCCGCCCCGGTCCATGCCCCCTGTCCCGCCCCGGTCCATGCCTCCTGTCCCGCCCCGGTCCATGCCTCCTGTCCCGCACCGGTCCATGCCTCCTGTCCCGCACCGGCCCATGTCTCCTGTCCGGTCCCTTTCCACGCCACCAGTCCCGTCCCGTTCCCTGCCTCCTCTCAAGTTGCGGGACCAGTTAACCTCCTGTCCTGAACGGCCGAGCCCGCTAGCCTCCTGTCCTGAGCGGCCGAGCCCGCTAGCCTCCTGTCCTGAGCGGCCGAGCCCGCTAGCCTCCTGTCCTGAGCGGCCGAGCCCGCTAGCCTCCTATCCTGAGCGGCAGAGCCCGCTAGCCTCCTGTCCTGAGCGGCCGAGCCCGCTACCCTCCTGTCCTGAGCGGCCGAGCCCGCTAGCCTCCTGTCCTGAGCGGCCGAGCCCGCTAGCCTCCTGTCCTGAGCGGCCGAGCCCGCTAGCCTCCTGTCCTGAGCGGCCGAGCCCGCTAGCCTCCTGTCCGGAGCGGCCGAGCCCGCTAGCCTCCTGTCCTGAGCGGCCGAGCCCGCTAGCCTCCTGTCCTGAGCGGCCGAGCCCGCTAGCCTCCTGTCCTGAGCGGCCGAGCCCGCTAGCCTCCTGTCCTGAGCGGCCGAGCCCGCTAGCCTCCTGTCCTGAGCGGCCGAGCCCACTAGCCTCCTGTCCTGAGCGGCCGAGCCCGCTAACCTCCTGTCCTGAGCGGCCGAGCCTGCTAACCTCCTGTCCTGAGCAGCCGAGCCTGCTAACCGCCTGTCCTGAGCAGCCGAGCCTGCTAACCTCCTGTCCTGAGCAGCCCAGCCTGCTAACCTCCTGTCCTGAGCAGCCGAGCCTGCTAACCTCCTGTCCTGAGCAGCCGAGCCTGCTAACCTCCTGTCCTGAGCAGCCCAGCCTGCTAACCTCCTGTCCTGA
Organism: Ilyophis sp. 1 JC-2022; assembly: GCA_022702515.1. Classification (NCBI taxonomy): domain Eukaryota; kingdom Metazoa; phylum Chordata; class Actinopteri; order Anguilliformes; family Synaphobranchidae; genus Ilyophis; species Ilyophis sp. 1 JC-2022. Next base: position 2,725,154 of record CM040397.1, read on the forward strand.
GCAGCCCAGCCTGCTAACCTCCTGTCCTGAGCAGCCCAGCCTGCTAACCTCCTGTCCTGAGCAGCCCAGCCTGCTAAACTCCTGTCCTGAGCAGCCCAGCCTGCTAACCTCCTGTCCTGAGCAGCCAAGCCAGCTAACCACCGCTGGCCCCCTGAGCGATGCAGCCGTCGCCGCCGGCCCCCTGAGCGATGCAGCCGTCGCCGCCGGCCCCCTGAGCGATGCAGCCGTCGCCGCCGGCCCCCTGAGCGATGCAGCCGTCGCAGACGGCTCCCTGAGCCGGTCTCCTGAGCGATGTAGCCATCGCAGTCTGTCCTGTCTGCGCCACCGTCCTGAGTGGTCCTGTCTGCACCGTCATCCTCCTGAGCGGTCCTGTCTGCGCCGCCGTCCGCCTGAACGGTCCTGTCTGCGCCACCGTCCTCCTGAGCGGTCCTGTCGGCGCCGTCGTCCTCCTGAGCGGTCCTGTCGGCGCCGTCGTCCTCCTGAGCGGTCCTGTCTGCGCCGTCGTCCTCCTGAGCGGTCCTGTCTGCCCCGCCGTCCTCCTGAGCGGTCCTGTCTGCACCGCCGTCCTCCTGAGCGGTCCTGTCTGCACCGCCGTCCTCCTGAGCGGTCCTGTCTGCACCGCCGTCCTCCTGAGCGGTCCTGTCTGCGCCGTCGTCCTCCTGAGCGGTCCCGTCTGCGCCGCCGTCCGCCTGAGCGGTCCTGTCTGCGCCACTGTCCTAAGTGGTCCTGTCTGCACCGCCGTCCTCCTGAGCGGTCCTGTCTGCACCGTCGTCCTCCTGAGCGCTCCTGGCTCCACAAGAGCCTTATTCTGGACCACTCTCATCTCTGACTTCCACAACCAGTTCCCGGACAGGACTAGGCCTTCAGATACGCCAGGTGGCGTTCTTTGAGGGGGGGGTACTGTAACGTTCCGCTCCCTTCCTGTCCGTTCTCCATGTTTTTCCCTTTCCTCCTGTGTCATGTTGGATTCCCTGTGTCCGTGTTTTCCCTGTCGCTACAGGCTGGGCGTGCCCCTTCTGTCTTTCTCTCTGTTCCCCCCCTTCAGGTTCAACCTATCTCCTTTCCCCCTTCTTGCATGCATTCCGCACCTGTCAATTAGTCAATCACTCTCGGTTACATTCCTCATGCTTTTGGTATTGGTTTCAATTTCACTCCCCTACTTAAACCTCCCGCTGGCTGCTATTCGGCGCCAGTTCGTTAATTGTACTCCGTGTGTATCCTGGTCCCCTGTTTGTGTTGCGGTGCCCCTGCTCCCAGTTAACGTTGCCTGCGCAGTGGGGTGCTCTGCCTCCAGCCCAGTTCCTGTTGGACCCCCCGGTCCAGATCCCGTTCCCGTGATCCAGTTCCTGTTGGACCTCCCGGTCCAGATCCAGTTCAGTTCCGGTTCGGAACCCACCTCCTGTTTCAAGTCCAGTTCCGGTTCGCCTGTAGCAGTCAAGTCCCCCTGTATGTGTTGTGGTACCCCTGCTACTAATTAATGTTGCCTGCGCAGTTGGGTGCTCTGCCTCCAGTCCAGTTCCTGTTGGACCCCCCGGTCCAGAGCCCGTTCCCGTGATCCAGTTCCTGTTGGACCTCCCGGTCCAGATCCAGTCCGGTTCCGGTTCGGAACCCACATCCTGTCTCAAGTCCAGTTCCGGTTCGGAACAACCCTCCGTTCCCGTGACCCAGTTCCTGTTGGACCTCCCGGTCCAGATCCAGTCCAGTTCCTGTTGGACCCCCCGGTCCAGAGCCCGTTCCCGTGATCCAGTTCCTGTTGGACCTCCCGGTCCAGATCCAGTCCGGTTCCGGTTCGGAACCCACATCCTGTCTCAAGTCCAGTTCCGGTTCGGAACAACCCTCCGTTCCCGTGACCCAGGTCCTGTTGGACCTCCGGGTCCAGATCCAGTCCAGTTCCGGTTCGGAACTCACCTCCTGATCCAGTCCAGTTCCGGTTCGGAACAAACCTTCGTTCCCGTGATCCAGTTCCTGTTGGACCTCCCGGTCCAGATCCGGTCCAGTTCCGGTTCAGAACTCACCTCCCGTATCAAGTCCAGTTCCGGTTCGGAACACCCTTCGTTCCCGTGATCCGGTTCCAGTGTGGGCCTCCCGGTCCAGTACAAGTCCAGCTCCGGCTTGGAGCAGTTCGCCCCCTCTTTACTATTGTGTTAATCTTGTGTTGAGCTTGGGACTACCCCAAAGCTCCCAATAAATCCTCAGTTCTGTTCACCTGTCTCTTGGTCGTTGCATTTGGGTTCAGCCCGTGTTTGGGTTCGTGACAAAGTCTTTGTAATGAAATATCGATAAGTGTGAATGAGATAAACGGATGAAGTCTTTGTAATGAAATATCGATAAGTGTGAATGAGATAAACGGATGAAGTCTTTGTAATGAAATATCGATAAGTGTGAATGAGATAAACGGATGAGGTCTTTGTAATGAAATATCGATAAGTGTGAATGAGATAAACGGATGAAGTCTTTGTAATGAAATATCGATAAGTGTGAATGAGATAAACGGATGAGGTCTTTGTAATGAAATATCGATAAGTGTGAATGAGATAAACGGATGAAGTCTTTGTAATGAAATATCGATAAGTGTGAATGAGATAAACGGATGAGGTCTTTGTAATGAAATATCGATAAGTGTGAATGAGATAAACGGATGAAGTCTTTGTAATGAAATATCGATTAAGTGTGAATGAGATAAACGGATGAAGTCTTTGTAATGAAATATCGATAAGTGTGAATGAGATAAACGGATGAAGTCTTTGTAATGAAATATCGATAAGTGTGAATGAGATAAACGGATGAAGTCTTTGTAATGAAATATCGATAAGTGTGAATGAGATAAACGGATGAAGTCTTTGAAATGAGGTTTCATGTATTATCAATAAGTGCAAATGATGTAAACGGAACAGTAATTGAGAGGCATTATTCTAGAGTTCGATAGTAAATTGATGCTTTTGGAGACGGGTTCTCTGCTTTAGATAGTGAGGAGAACTACAAAAAATATATATATTGAATAATCTGAAACTGATTCTGACTAAAATTGGTGTGTGTGATACACCAGCTAAAACCTTATAAGTAATACGGTATAGCCTGGTAGTGGGGCAAACACTTGAAAATGGGTTCGAGCAATTCGAAAGCGCAGGTTCCCGACTTTTCGGGTCCAATAAAAATAATGCATGACAAATGTGGTCCGGCAGCCACACACCAGCATGATAAATGGGTAAAATTAGGTTTTCCCGAGAAAGGCTCTTTTAGCCCAGGTCAGATTGATAACCTTAGAACACGGCTGCGAGCGTACGAGCTTAAAAATAAAAAGAATAAAAGAAAATGGAAGCCTGACTGGAGTGCGATAGAGATGTGGGATAAAGAATCAAAAATAAGACAGGGAAAACAAACTAAAAAAGAAGATAAACCTAAATTTTCTGAAGAAAAGTTGGAAAAATACATTTCAGTGTCTAAAGTTATGCATTCCTGTAGCTCTCTGTATCCAGATGTAAGACAGCTCGCAAGTATACACAAAATTGACCTGGAGCTGGATTGCTCAGCTTGTCCTCCAGCTTACTATCAACAGATTGCAGCGGACCGCAGGGCTCCCACAGCCCCCCTGCTCAGGCGGGAGATTCCAGAGTTGCTGCGACAGCAGATTCCAGCTCTACTCTGCCCTCATCATCCAGCGGAGAGACGGGAGGAGCGGACTGACCAGCAGCCTCGGTCAGCCAGCCCAGATTCCACGGGACAGTTAACAAAGCCTGAACAGGTGTTTGAAAAACTTCCGCCCAACTTCAGGCGAACTCCAATTGACCCACTGTTTCCTGCATGGGCTGGAGAAACTGGTGGGGATTGCTACTAAAGCCTCCTGCGTTGGCTGGCAAAACAGGTGGCTAAAAGATTCCCATTTTTTATTAATAAATATAAATGAACATTTATATCGATAAAACAGAAAATTACTATCACAAGGGACATAATGTGCTTATAGGGAAGCAAACAATTCATGTTGTGTCACATGCTGGACTGTTCTACAACACTGTCTCTGCTAGGATCTGAACTTAGAACCTTCCGGTGACATGTTAAATTAAATACATTACCGCTTTTTCACTATGAGGAAGAAGAACAAACAGTGTGTCAGAATTTTTTTTTTTTTTTACAAAGAAAAGGGCCCCCGAATCAGAACTTGAGGTTCTGACCAAATGGTTATGAGTTTGAATCCCAGGTTTGTCAATGAGATTTATCAGACATCTGCACCACCAGGTGTGCACATGTTATGTCCATAGGGTTATGTCCTGGCCGTCGACCTGCTACAACCGAGGCCCAATTAGCTGTTTTTTCAAACAGTGGTTTGAATAGTTTATTGATCACAAAACAAGGACCTCTTTCCTGTCTGGTGAGAATAAAGCAGGTCCTTCCTGTCTGATCTGTTCATCTGTTGTTCAGGCAGCAATTATCCTTTGACTTGTACAATAGAGGACATTAACCGCTATAGTATTGTATCGGAGGCTGTTTGCGTTATCAAACCTCTCCTCTATTAAAGATCTGTTTCCCTCCTGGAAAGCTAAGAGCTCTGAAAATGCAGCTTACGGTTCTCTCCGCGGTTCTCTCTGCGGTTCTCTCTGCGGTTCTCTCCGCGGTTCTCTCTGCGGTTCTCTCTGTCTAATATAGGACGGTGACAGACCTTTCACTTTCTGTGTGAATGTGTGCACAATGCAGGCCATTGCTGTTCAATCTGAACGGATTTCCCCAAATTAATAACTCCAGTCAAGGGTGACGCATTCACAATGATTGACAAGAAAATTACAAACTTTCCGTGCATGGGAGTCCCAAACATAATAATAATTATTCACACATAATAATAATAATACTAATAATGTGCTTTACTAAATCTGTTCATAGCTAAATGTTTTATTTGTATAATTATTATTTTTAATACTCACTTTGTAAAAATAATAATAATACTAATAATCTTTATTTTATTTTCTGGGCACCTTTCATGTAAGGAAACAGGCAGCTTGAAGTTTTTCTTCAACATCCAGGTGCATGTACGCCCCCTGGCCCAAGCAGGCAACCAATCACACGCCAACCTCAAATATCACATGACCTGTGACAAAGCCAACATGCATCACTCTTCTAGAGATCAGACACTGCAGGTTCAGCTACACGTCAATGCTCTTACACTGGCACTATGAAGGATCTTACACTGGCACTATGAAGGATCTTACACTGGCACTATGAAGGATCTTACACTGGCACTATGAAGGATCTTACACTGGCACTATGAAGGATCTTACACTGGCACTACGAAGGATCTTACACTGGCACTATGAAGGATCTTACACTGGCACTATGAAGGATCTTACACTGGCACTATGAAGGATCTTACACTGGCCCTATGAAGGATCTTACACTGGCACTATGAAGGATCTTACACTGGCACTATGAAGGATCTTACACTGGCACTATGAAGGATCTTACACTGGCACTATGAAGGATCTTACACTGGCACTATGAAGGATCTTACACTGGCACTATGAAGGATCTTACACTGGCACTATGAAGGATCTTACACTGGCACTATGAAGGATCTTACACTGGCACTATGAAGGATCTAGTGTATAACCTCTGTATAAGAGTGAATTAAAGGAAACATGATACATTTTGGTCTTCATTCATTCCCCTTGGAAATACTGACTGGAAATAAAAAATATAAATTTTAATCTTGACTGTTGCCAAACCCTGTTTTTTTTTTAATTCAGATAAATGAGAGCAATCCATCGAGGTTGTTGCAGAATGTTCATACAGACATAACTCAACATGAATTCAGTTCGACAGTTTGCGCATCTGCCAGGACCAGAGTCTAAAAATATTCTGCTATGAGTTTGGCCCCCTCATACAGCCACACAGATAACGTTTAGGCATCATGTCACGGTTTATTTAGCTAGTAACGGCATTTTCATTGGATTTTTAAGCGTTTTACGTGTTTTGGTTGAGTCGCCCTTGGCACTTTAGTGTCACATGACAGTACTTAATGAGTTAAGTGCCTTTGCCTTACAGTATCACAAGGTTTGAAACATAGCCTTAGCATGGCCATACTTACTACCTTACAGTATCACAAGGTCTGAAACATAGCCTTAGCATGGCCATACTTACTGCCTTACAGTATCACAAGGTTTGAAACATAGCCTTAGCATGGTCATACTTACTGCCTTACAGTATCACAAGGTCTGAAACATAGCCTTAGCATGGCCATACTTACTGCCTTACAGTATCACAAGGTTTGAAACATAGCCTTAGCATGGCCATACTTACTGCCTTACAGTATCACAAGGTCTGAAACATAGCCTTAGCATGGTCATACTTACTGCCTTACAGTATCACAAGGTTTGAAACATAGCCTTAGCATGGTCATACTTACTGCCTTACAGTATCACAAGGTTTGAAACATAGCCTTAGCATGGTCATACTTACTGCCTTACAGTATCACAAGGTTTGAAACATAGCCTTAGCATGGTCATACTTACTGCCTTACAGTATCACAAGGTCTGAAACATAGCCTTAGCATGGCCATACTTACTGCCTTACAGTATCACAAGGTTTGAAACATAGCCTTAGCATGGTCATACTTACTGCCTTACAGTATCACAAGGTCTGAAACATAGCCTTAGCATGGCCATACTTACTGCCTTACAGTATCACAAGGTTTGAAACATAGCCTTAGCATGGTCATACTTACTGCCTTACAGTATCACAAGGTTTGAAACATAGCCTTAGCATGGCCATACTTACTGCCTTACAGTATCACAAGGTTTGAAACATAGCCTTAGCATGGTCATACTTACTGCCATACAGTATCACAAGGTTTGAAACATAGCCTTAGCATAGTCATACTTATTGCCTTACAGTATCACAAGGTCTGAAACATAGCCTTAGCATGGTCATACTTACTGCCTTACAGTATCACAAGGTTTGAAACATAGCCTTAGCATGGTCATACTTACTGCCTTACAGTATCACAAGGTTTGAAACATAGCCTTAGCATGGTCATACTTATTACCTTACAGTATCACAAGGTTTGAAACATAGCCTTAGCATGGTCATACTTACTGCCTTACAGTATCACAAGGTTTGAAACATAGCCTTAGCATGGTCATACTTACTACCTTACAGTATCACAAGGTCTGAAACATAGCCTTAGCATGGTCATACTTACTGCCTTACAGTATCACAAGGTTTGAAACATAGCCTTAGCATGGTCATACTTACTGCCTTACAGTATCACAAGGTTTGAAACATAGCCTTAGCATGGTCATACTTACTGCCTTACAGTATCACAAGGTTTGAAACATAGCCTTAGCATGGTCATACTTACGCTCTGTGCAGTCTGAACCAGGTATTAGGTGTGCTGACGTATAATATATGCCATTTGGTCATAGACTAATGCATGGGTTTCACGGCTAACTGACAGCAGTACCTGAAGCACGATACTCCCACCACTTTACTCACTGCAATAAACCTGGAATGACCTGGAGTCAGCGCTGTTTGATCGGCAGTGCGCATTCCTGCGCTTCCATCTGGGAGTCTGGAATTCGGTCATTCCTGAATTTATATGTCATAAATACCGCGTGTAAGACTTCCCCGGCGGTTACGGACCCGCTCATTACAAGGCCCTGTGGAGGTACGGAGGCATCGTGTGGATGTGTGTAGCTGCCGGGTTCCTGGCACTAGGGTGCGCAAGCGAGCTGCCAAGAGCAGCCAAGCCAGCAGAGCCACCCACCTCTCTCACCCTGCCCCCCCCACACACACACACACACACACACACACACACACACACCCGCCCCCTCCCTCCTGCAAAACTCCAGCATCCTCTGTGTGCAGCAGCACAGAACCGTCCAATTAGAGTTCCCCGAGTGAGACGGGTATGTTCTGCAGACCGCAGTGTGGGGAGCATCCCAGGCTCTGACACTCGACGGTACGAGATCAGGCTACTCCTTCTGAAGAGTCAGGGGGTGGGGCTCCATGTGCCTGGGAAAGATACCCTGCACCCCCACCTGTCCCCTGCTACACCTGGATACCCCCCAACTCTTCAGCTTTCTGGGAGAGCCTGATAACTGAGCTTGTGTTTGGGGGAAAGGATCTCTCTGTAGACAGGAAGTGACTGCACATTTCACTTCCTGTGTCAGAGTCACTGTGGCTTCACTGAGAGATATGCAAGACTCGGGCCTGACTGAGAGGGAAAATCTATCTATAGAAGACTATTACAGTTTTTTCCAATCGCTTTGACACTAGTTTCAGAACCTTGATGTCATTTTTCAAAACTTTAGACACAAAACTCACAACCGATGATCCAAATGCACATCTTTTCAAAACTCTAACACTTTTTACACTTGCTTGGATACAATACACATAAACCAAAATGTCATTTGTTCATTGAACTAAAATCATCGGTTCAAAATGACACAACTTAACATCAAAGTATTATCATTTCAAAAATTCACACATTACATTTTAGATGACTGTCTATTCATTTCATTGCAATGATCAAACTATCAATTGATACAACTGCTCAAAATTATAAGTAACTGTTGCATAACTCTTAAAGCATAGTTTCATGGAAACTGAGGAACAACATTCCATGTTCACACCATGAAAGTTTCAGGATAACCCATTGACACCAATTTGTTACTGATGATTGATTTCACCTTGTGGTACGAGTATAAATGAGCGGTATCCAAAGCAACATAGCGATGCTGTAACATGGAGCAGGCAGGTGGTCACCATAGAGGTCAAGCAGGAGGAGGAAGAGGAGGAAGACGTGGTGGTCAAAGGAATGGCAGGGGACAAGCATCACATCTGAGAGGTGGTCGTGGGCCTCGTTTGAGAGGTGTGGGGGAGGCAAGGCCACGGACCAAGATAGCGTCAGCAACAGCGAAGGGTATCCAATGAGATCAGAGCAATGGTTGTAGACCATGTCATAAATCATGGTATGACAATGACTGAGGCAGCTAGAATGATTCAACCAAAACTCAGAACATCAACCGTGGCCTCAACCATCAGAACCTTCTGCAATGAGAATCGGTAAGTCTTCAGCATGCACCAGAGTAAACATTACAGTACTGTAGGCTACTCTCAATTGTCAAATGACTACTTTTACACCCACTATAGCATGATACAGAGTCTGCCAAATACCTAAATGTAATTGACATAGAACTTAACATATCAAATAATTCATGCAATTAAAATAAGAATGTAACATTACATTTTGGAGCATTATATCTAAAAGAAAAAACTCTTTTCCACATTTGGTTCTTACTTGGCACAGAAAATGATAAAGCTGAAGTTTTGTGTCATAAATTTAAAATAAAAAATCCCATATTAAAACTACAGCTCTGAGTTCCAGCCAGTGCGAGTACGGGTTAGGGTTAGGGTTAGGGTTAGGGTTAGGGTTAGGGTTAGGGTTAGGTTAGGGTCCGGCTTCATCCCGCACACTTCCTGCAGGGAGTTATTTCTCTCATCATAACTTATCACTAAAGCGCCACTTGTCTCTGTGCCTAATCCTCTATCATTTGTCACAGAGAGACCATATTATGCAATCATTAAGATTCCCTTCTGCTCACATGTGTAAATTATGATGGATAGCTTTCTGGCAGAAAGTGATAACACATATTAATTATTTAATAATACTTATTATGAATACTAAATACTTATTGCCATGACTTAATATTTTGCGTGGATTGTTGGTTTGAGTTGGAAAGATGTTTTGTTTTGTTGCTTTTACTGGACACATGGTCCTTTACTGCCTTCAGGACGTGAGTTTCATAAATATGGAATATGTATTTATCTGTCTGCCACAGATCTGGCTGCAGCTAACAGAATTCTCTGCTGTATTTTTAAAGTTTAAATATAGGTGTTGTTTCCCAATTTGTCATTATTGCCTCAGAAAATTAACCAACATTCACTATTATCGTGATATTATTGTGACAATATTGCAAGAACAAAAATGTTATTTGCACAGTGTGTATATCTCAGATGTATCAGCAAGTTTGTCTGTATTGTAAAGGACAGAGTATGCTGACAGTATGTAACACCAGTGCGATACATTTATAACCTGTGTGTTACAGTTATAACACCTGTTTAAATATTTATAATGAATAACAATGTTTATTCAGGGAAAAAACTTTCTTGGATTTACTTTCCTTAGATCCAAATCTTCTCACATTTAAACCCTGTTCCTGTATTTGACAGCCCTGGAAAACTGTAATTATATTTTATATTATCAGGAACATCTGGGGTGAAAAGCTGTGTACCTCCCCCTACAGAACTCTACAGTCTGTGGGCACTGCTTCTGCTCCAAGATATAACTGTCCCATCAACCACTTCCTCCCCCCCCCCCCCTCTTCCCATCCTGACCTCACTTTTACATCATTTGGCAGAAGCTCATATCAACAGTGATAGAATAACTTTTGCAAGCAGAACTTGGGTATGAAGAGACAGCTGCACTTCCACATATAAAGATGTGAAAACTCTGGAGATAAATGTGACTACATCTTCAGAGCCCCTGTCCCAAACCCCACCAGCCCTTCTCCAGGCCCTCCCTGTTTCTGTCCCCCTGTCCCAACCCCCACCAGCCCTTCTCCAGGCCCTCCCTGTTTCTGTCTCCCTGTCCCAACCCCCACCAGCCCTTCTCCAGGCCCTCCCTGTTTCTGTCCCCCTGTCCCAACCCCCACCAGCCCTTCTCCAGGCCCTCCCTGTTTCTGTCTCCCTGTCCCAACCCCCACCAGCCCTTCTCCAGGCCCTCCCTGTTTCTGTCCCCCTGTCCCAACCCCCACCAGCCCTTCTCCAGGCCCTCCCTTTTTCTTTCTCCCTGTCCCAACCCCCACCAGCCCTTCTCCAGGCCCTCCCTGTTTCTGTCCCCCTGTCCCAACCCCCACCAGCCCTTCTCCAGGCCCTCCCTGTTTCTGTCCCCCTGTCCCAACCCCCACCAGCCCTTCTCCAGGCCCTCCCTGTTTCTGTCCCCCTGTCCCAACCCCCACCAGCCCTTCTCCAGGCCCTCCCTGTTTCTGTCCCCCGGTGCCCACCCCCCACCAGCCCTTCTCCAGGCCCTCCCTGTTTCTGTCCCCCTGTCCCAACCCCCACCAGCCCTTCTCCAGGCCCTCCCTGTCCCAACCCCCACCAGCCCTTCTCCAGGCACTCCCTGTTTCTGTCCCCCTGTCCCAACCCCCACCAGCCCTTCTCCAGGCCCTCCCTGTTTCTGTCCCCCTGTCCCAACCCCCACCAGCCCTTCTCCAGGCACTCCCTGTTTCTGTCCCCCTGTCCCAACCCCCACCAGCCCTTCTCCAGGCCCTCCCTGTTTCTGTCCCCCTGTCCCAACCCCCACCAGCCCTTCTCCAGGCCCTCCCTGTTTCTGTCTCCCTGTTCTAACCCCCACCAGCCCTTCTCCAGGCCCTCCCTGTTTCTGTCCCCCTGTCCCAACCCCCACCAGCCCTTCTCCAGGCCCTCCCTGTTTCTGGCCCCCTGTCCCAACCCCCACCAGCCCTTCTCCAGGCCCTCCCTGTTTCTGTCCCCCTGTCCCAACCCCCACCAGCCCTTCTCCAGGCCCTCCCTGTTTCTGTCCCCCTGTCCCAACCCCCACCAGCCCTTCTCCAGGCCCTCCCTGTTTCTGTCCCCCTGTCCCAACCCCCACCAGCCCTTCTCCAGGCCCTCCCTGTTTCTGTCCCCCTGTCCCAACCCCCACCAGCCCTTCTCCAGGCCCTCCCTGTTTCTGTCTCCCTGTTCTAACCCCCACCAGCCCTTCTCCAGGCCCTCCCTGTTTCTGTCCCCCTGTCCCAACCCCCACCAGCCCTTCTCCAGGCCCTCCCTGTTTCTGTCCCCCTGTCCCAACCCCCACCAGCCATTCTCCAGGCCCTCCCTGTTTCTGTCCCCCTGTCCCAACCCCCACCAGCCCTTCTCCAGGCCCTCCCTGTTTCTGTCCCCCTGTCCCAACCCCCACCAGCCCTTCTCCAGGCCCTCCCTGTTTCTGTCCCCCTGTCCCAACCCCCACCAGCCCTTCTCCAGGCCCTCCCTGTTTCTGTCCCCCTGTCCCAACCCCCACCAGCCCTTCTCCAGGCCCTCCCTGTTTCTGTCCCCCTGTCCCAACCCCCACCAGCCCTTCTCCAGGCCCTCCCTGTTTCTGTCCCCCTGTCCCAACCCCCACCAGCCCTTCTCCAGGCCCTCCCTGTTTCTGTCCCCCTGTCCCAACCCCCACCAGCCCTTCTCCAGGCCCTCCCTGTTTCTGTCTCCCTGTTCTAACCCCCACCAGCTCTTCTCCTCTTTCACATCTGAATCCCTCCTTCTGCCCCCTTCCTCTCTCTCTCTCTCTCTCTCTCTCTCTCTTTCTATCTTGTTTTGCGTTGGGCTCAGTTTCACGTTTGGCTCCATGTGTGAGTAACAGGTGTTGGGAATAAGATAGTTCAGCTCATTTCTGGGCTCTCTCCCTTCCTCTCTCTCTCTCTCTCTCTCTCTCTCCTTCTCTCTGGCTCTATCTCTCATCTCTCTCTCTGTCTCTCTCTCTCTCTCTCCCCCCTTCTCTGGCTCTATCTCTCATCTCTCTCTCTGTCTCTGTCTCTCTGGCTCTATCTCTCATCTCTCTGTCTCTCAAATCCAAAAATGCTTTACTGACAGGAAATACTTAATACAATAAATTTTGCGAAAGCGTACAGTCATACAAAAACCAACAATGCTAGTAGTATTAGGGGGGTATTATCATTATTATTAATAGCAGAAAGATAGAAAATAATGATAAATAAATGAATGAAATAATAAGTTATGTTTTTTGCCCCTGAGGTTATGGCAGGCTGATATGTATTTTGCCGCGATTGGAGCTGTCGGTCCGTCTCTCTCCTAACAGGATTGGAGCTGTCGGTCCGTCTCTCTCCTAACAGGATTGGAGCTGTCGGTCCGCCTCTCTCCTAACAGGATTGGAGCTGTGGGTCCGTCTCTCTCCTAACAGGATTGGAGCTGTCGGTCCGTCTCTCTCCTAACAGGATTGGGGCTGTCGGTCTGTCTCTCTCCTAACAGGATTGGAGCTGTCGGTCCGTCTCTCTCCTAACAGGATTGGGGCTGTCGGTCCGTCTCTCTCCTAACAGGATTGGGGCTGTCGGTCCGTCTCTCTCCTAACAGGATTGGGGCTGTCGGTCCGTCTCTCTCCTAACAGGATTGGGGCTGTCGGTCCGTCTCTCTCCTAACAGGATTGGGGCTGTCCGTCCGTCTCTCTCCTAACAGGATTGGGGCTGTCGGTCCGTCTCTCTCCTAACAGGATTGGGGCTGTCCGTCCGTCTCTCTCCTAACAGGATTGGGGCTGTCGGTCCATCTCTCTCCTAACAGGATTGGAGCTGTGGGTCCGTCTCTCTCCTAACAGGATTGGGGCTGTCGGTCCGTCTCTCTCCTAACAGGATTGGAGCTGTCGGTCCGTCTCTCTCCTAACAGGATTGGGGCTGTCCGTCCGTCTCTCTCCTAACAGGATTGGGGCTGTCGGTCCGTCTCTCTCCTAACAGGATTGGAGCTGTGGGTCCGTCTCTCTCCTAACAGGATTGGGGCTGTCGGTCCGTCTCTCTCTCCTAACAGGATTGGGGCTGTCGGTCCGTCTCTCTCCTAACAGGATTGGGGCTGTCGGTCCGTCTCTCTCCTAACAGGATTGGGGCTGTCGGTCCATCTCTCTCCTAACAGGATTGGAGCTGTCGGTCCGTCTCTCTCCTAACAGGATTGGGGCTGTCGGTCTGTCTCTCTCCTAACAGGATTGGGGCTGTCGGTCCGGATTTGCATGGTTCTGTTCTTTTGTCAGTAAAGAGAGTTTTGAAAAAATTGAGAAATTTTATTTCAATATCTGTCTGCGCGCACACACACACACACACACACACACACACACACATATCATGCCATTGATTTAATTCCAGCTGTTTCTGAGCCTCTCCACTCTACAGGGAGCTTCTCCTCCCTCTCTCCATCCCTCTCTCTCTCTCTCTGTTCATCCCTCCTCTCTCTCTCTGTTCATCCCTCCTCTCTCTCTCTGTTCATCCCTCCTCTCTCTCTGTGTTCATCCTCCTCTCTCTCTCTGTTCATCCTCCTCTCTCTCTCTGTTCATCCCTCCTTTCTCTCTCTGTTCATTTCTTTCTTTCTTATGGCTGTAGTTTGACATATTTACCCCTGCTGCTGTAGATCAGTCTTTACTGTTAGGGCTATATGTTTATGTTATAATAATAACTATTTATTACAGAGAACCAATACGCTAAAAACAAATATGAAATGCAGAATATGAAGACAGGACCAAACTAAGACATAAAAACATAAAGTCAACTTAAGAGATAAAAGAGCAACTAAACAAAAATTTCCAATCAAGATCATAATAAAAGGCCAAGAAACCACAATAAAAGAACAAAAACATGAGCAGAGTTAAAAGCCAGTTTATGAAAGCAAGCATTTGACCCTTGTGTTGTCTTATGAATACACGCCCATGTCCACAGGGTCAAACATGGCCCCTCCCTCACCGGACCTCTTATGATGACGCTGCTTCACTGAATTTTAAACCCTAAATCTTTTTTTCATGTAGGGGCATATCGGCCTCTCCTGCCAAACAGCCAATCATGTTAATGGAGTTGGTGTCGGGGGGCCAGAAGGGGGCGCTGCAGTCAAAGGTCATATTCTACAATGGAGGAGAGTGCGCAATATGGTTATATCTCCGCTGTGCAAGCTTCAGCGTAGCTGTGGACGAAGGGACAGATGTGTGAAATCGTCCAGCTACACATCTGGGTTTGTTTCTCAACGGTTTCGGGAGAAACCCCTGTGCTTCATTTCAGTTGAATGACATAATGTTTTGACTGGACTCCTCGCCTTTTTCTAAGAATAAAGAAATTATAAAAATTAGCATCTGTGTCCAATCATGGGTCCCCTAAATACATGGTGGAAAGAGAACGGACGAGATGGTGCAGCGCCACCTAGTGATGCCGAACAGCATGACATGGCGTTCTCGTGGCAGTGGACTTGAAGTATTTATTGGTCTTCTTTCTCAGATTTGTGAAATTGTTGAAATCGGAGGGATGAAGGACGCAGACTAAGAAAAGCCAGAGAGTGTAATTAAGTTGCCATTTTGACTGACAGCACTTCCCATAATCCATTGCTGCAAGGGACAGTAAGTGATCTTCCACAACTTTATTCAAACCTGACATGCAATTTGTCCACTTTCTGCAACTTTGACAAATCACCTCAGGAGATTCAGAGCTTCTCACATATTAATATTAATACAACTTTAGTTTATTTGTATAAATAATGACAAACCAGAAAAGCTAATGCCCAGATATGGGCTCTTTTTTACCCCTCTATTCTGTTAACATTTTTTGATGTATGTTTTGGATCAAATTGACCCCAACAGTTTAAACAGACAGACGATGAGGAGTAAGAGAAACATTTTGACACTTTGCACGGTCTGCTGTCTTAATGTCGCTCAGTTGAGTGGCCTTCATCCCTAAATATTAAAAAACTGTGATAAACTTATCAATTTAGGTACTTTCACTTGAGGTAAGTGAACGTTTGTGAAGTTTAAAACCTGTATGGACAAGTACTCAGAATTACCCACAAAACAAATCAGAGACTGGTTGTATATTTTTTTATGTTTTATACATAGCCTGGGATCAAAATGACCCCATACAACACCTTTGTATACTTGGTTGGTACAGGACTTTAGAAAACAGCATTATGTTTATTGCATGTTTACTATTTAATCCCACCAAATTAGGAAAAGGTCATACAAGATGATAAAATTAGGTTAACTGGTTTTTAAGAGACATCAAACTCTGACTGGGGTCAAATAGACCCGGAACATAATAGGAGGGCTAAAAACATGTTCAGAATTTATCATAATATCATAATTGACAGATTATAATGAAAACCTTACAGTACCCGCGACCCCAACCCTACACTGTTCAATCAATTTCACCAAACTCCATTTAGTCACCTATGATTGGCTAATTAATATTTCTATTTGTAGTCATAAAGATTAGATTCGTTTTCACAGCTGTAATATTACTATTGACTGACTCGTTGCGGTTGTTTGCATGAGCTATTGAGAGCAGTGTAGCGCTGCCGCCCTCTGGTGGTGATGTGCAGTACAGGTGGATTTACTGAGTCAGTATCTCAGTTTGGGAGTTTTGTTTGTTCATCTCACTTTATACTTTTAGAAACGTGCCGATAGTGCGCAGGTGTACAGGTGTACAGGTATGTCAAATACAGAAAAATAGACAATGTATGAATGTTTATTTTGTGCATATACATACAGCCATACAGTACAAGCACACATTGTATGTTTGTACAGTGTAATGTCTACTGAAAATGAAGTACATTATAGATACACTACGATATTATATACCTAGATTTCTAAAAAGCATTTGATAAGGTACCACATGAAAGACTAGGAATTACAGGAGGCATTTGAGAGTGGGTTCGAAACTGGTTACAGGATAGAACACAAAGAGTAGTAGTTGGAGGGAGCTTATCTGAGCAGGGTATTGTGGGAAGTGGAGTCCCACAAGGGTCGGTGCTGGGACCGCTGCTGTTCCTCATTTGCATAAATTACCTTGACAGTGACATTGAAAGTACAGGTCAAATGTCCTGTATCAGTAAAAAAGACCAACGGGATGCTGGGATACATAGCTAAGAGTATCGAGTATAAATCTAAGGAAGTAATACTCTCCTTATACAATGCCCTTGTCAGACCGCACTTAGAGTATTGTGGGCAGTTCTGGGGACCGCACTACAAGAAAGACATAGAGGCAACGGAAAAGGTTCAAAAAAGGGCAAGCAGATTGATCCCAGGTATAAAAGATAAAAGTTATGAGGAAAGACTCAAGATGCTCAACCTCTTCAAGCTTAGTAAAAGGAGACTTAGGGGGGATTTAATTGAGGCTTTTAAATTCATTAAGGGGATCAACAAAGTGAACTATAGGCGTTTCTTCAGGGTGAGTTCAGTTAGCAGAACACGAGGACACAAATGGAAATTGGGAAAGGATAAATTCCACGCAGACACTAGGAAATATTTTTCCACACAGAGTGGTCACTGTGTGGAATAAATTACCAGGGCTGGTTGTAGAGGCAGAAACACTGGACGTTTTTAAATCCATGCTGGACATTGTACTGGATTTTATTTAGTTTTAAGTAAATTATTATATTTTTGTAAATTTTTGGTTTTAAAAGTATTTTGTTTGTTTTATTGCTCTTAATGATTTTACTCTTATTGTTATGGATTTTATTGTCTTTTATGGGGTTTATTGTGTTTATTGATTGACTGTATTGATTGTATTTTTTAATTGATTTATTATTAATATTATTATTTTATTTATTTATTATTTATTATTTATTTTACTGTTTGGTTATGGTTTTATAAAGTTTATTAATGTATTCATTCAGTCATTAAAAAAATATATACATTTTTTTAATTAAATCAAATTTAAAAAATGAAGTTTTATGTTTTAATGTTTTATTACATTATATTAATTTAGAAAAGATGTCCCGGGATGGCTCTGTATTTCACCCATTTTTCAGGTGTCCCGACTCATTCTGAGAAAAATCTTGATTTATCTCGTATTTCAGTCGTAGTCTATTTCAGTGGGTAATTGCCATTATTATAGGTTCTCATTGCATTATGTACACCAGGGGTCCTCAATCTTATCCAGTTAGGGCCGGTGTGGCTGCAGGCTTTTGTTCCAACCAAGCAGTAACACACCTGATTCTACTCATCAAGGTCTTTAGCAAAGTCTCTTGTGGTTGATTAGTAGAATCAGGTGTGTAACTGCTTGGTTGGAACAAAAACCTGCACCCACACCGGCCCTTTCTGGATAAGATTGAGGACCCCTGATGTACACAATCCTCCAGGCAATCGTCCCCCTATAGAGAAGAGGGACAATAAAATACATTATAAGTGGATCCACCAGAGGTCTGTGTGCCACTGTGTGTGCCAGACCTGACCAGTGCAACTCTATAAGGCACTAAATGTAACTTATGGCAACCTACAACTTTAATACAAATCAGATTAATTTAGCATATGCATACGTAAAACATGGTATCACAAATCTAAAATACCTAAAGTAATTGCATGCACACCACCAGCAGGGGGTGCAAATTGAGCATGATTTTTCTGTTCATTTTTATTGTATGTTATTTTTTAAATAAATAATACAACTATTTTGAAGCAGTCGGGTTATGTACCTATTTACATTTTTTTAAATGGATGTGGTTTTATGTTCATGCTCTGGACTAAAAACACCTGATTCAACCAATCACAGTCTATGGGGCAGGGTTGCCAACCTCCAGTCCTAGAGGGCCACAGTGTGTGCTGGTATTTGTGGTTTTATTTCAATCAGCAGACAATTAAAGCCTTGAGGAGAAGGTGTGAGGATTATTTAGCCAATCAATGACTTGAATGAATCACTCTGTGCTGTAACCCTAAAACACAACAGACCCTGCGGCCCTGCAGGACTGGACTGCTCTACGGCCCGTAAATACCAAGTGCCAGCCCCAGTGGGGATACTGACTTCGCTTTGTCTCGCCAGGGGTTGTGCAAGTTTAAGTCCGCCAGCTGCCACCACTGTGTTAGTTTCTTCTAGTGACCTGCCAGGAGCTGGGTAGTCACTCGGAGACAGTGAGGAGAAGAGGGGTGTGGGAGTGTTTTGGAGAGGCAGAAAGCCAGACGAGCAGCATCATTCTGGATGAGCTGCAACATTCCAGAGGAGCTGCAACATTCTGGATGAGCTGCAGATTGCGGATGATGGAGACATAGAATAGAATCATTTTTATTTTCCCTTTAGAGAACTTCAGTTGTAGCCTCCAGCAGCAACAAAAAAAAGTGGGGCAGACCCACACAAACAGACATATCAAATAAAAACCTTCAATAGAATCATTGCATTCATCAAACTAATTAAGTGAATTCAAGTGCAATACAATATAAAAATAGCCCCCTTTGTCCCAAGATGTCCAGTGTCATTAAGCAGTTCAACACACAAACTCCGCCTCCACGACTCTCCTCCATACACGCAGCGCCGCGGTCTCTGTACACCGTCGAAACTGAGCACCGAACTGCGTCAATCTACCCAGTCGTCGCCTCACTTCTCCCCAACATTATGTTCTCCTTCCCTGGCCTGCATGGTTGCCTTTTGAAGATTGCCTTACATTGAGGAGGGACTTACAGTCTCAGCGCACTTCCCACAATGCACTTTGGTCAAGAACATGCTCGTAGTGAAACACTATCAGGAACAGGACTGGTGAACTGTGAAAGTGGGAATTATAGGAAAATGGGAATTTGTGAGGAATAGAATAGAATAACTTTAATTTTCCCGTTAGGGAACTTCAGTTATAGTTTCCAGCAGTAAAAAAGACATAGAAAGTGGAACAGATTTTTAGCCTGTGTACTGTGTCCTATGGAATATTCTGTCCTATGGAATGTGTCATGTGCTATGCAATATATTGTGTCCTATTGAATATCATTAGATCACTATTGCTTACATTTAAAAATATAAACATAATATGAAGCTTTTTGCTGTTATTTTGAGGCAGATTCTTATAATCTTACTAGCCATAACATATTCAATGCGCCTTACATCTAACATTAAATGTTTTGCAAAGTGCAACAGTAGTGTCCATAAGGCTACTGATTTCATTGCACTCTGTGTCCACATGAGGGCGATATATACCTCCAGATCTGCTAACATTGCATCTTTGCAGTTTTGTGTGTAAAATGTCGGTGGTAGCTGTATTGTTCTAATGAATGAGTAAAGTAAGTGGCGAACTGTTGTAAATCAGGGTGATTAGCTGACTGGGCACTCTAACAGAGCTGTGGGAAAATCTCTGGTCCCCTTCACAGCGCCTTGGGAATCTGTGATTTAAGAGGCTCCGTCTAAAGCCCTTTTTTTTATTCGGATGTTTGCTCAACCCAAGCGTAGGCTGTCAACTCTCCATCTGGGTTTTTAATAGGGATTATTTAATGGAAAAACGTCTGCTCTGCACCCGACCAAAAAAATATTATTTTCCATTAGACGGCACTTACTTTTAACCGCCCTGTTTGTGCAAGTAAATTGGTTCCACTTTAGGATGTCTGTTTTGGAACAGTTTCTCAGTTCCAGTTACTCGACTAAATCTCCCAAAACACCCCACTAACTCTACTGTGTGTAGTTTCCATGGTAAGGAGTCAGGTGATCTAGGTCCTGAAGGTTGCCAACGTTCCAAATTTTTTCTTGAGTTGTTGGGAATGACTGACTCTCGATCCAGTGTTTTATTCTCAGGGTTACTGTGTAAGGTTCTGAAAACGTTTTCTAAACTGCAGCCAGGTTTAATGTTTCAGTTATTATTTTATGAAGGGAGAAGCATGCATTCAGCATATGAGTGTTTTAGTCTTTTTATTATATGCATTAATATTACATATCCATCTGCCATGTGCCAGAGAAATACTAACTCTGTATTTACACAAAAAGGACTGGCCTTCAATGACCTGCCTGGCACCTATTCAGAATGGATTTATTACAAAGATTCACCAACCCAACTCACTTTGAGCATTTGTTTTAGGTTACTTTATAAAAACTTTGACATGGAACATTTTGCTCTGAAGCCAAGTTCCTCCCACAGTTATATTTAGTTATATTTTATATAATACATCTCAAATTATCCATGTAGTCTTGACTGAGCACTCATTGTGCAACTTCTAATCTGACTCTTAATTTTGTACAGTCAGATGAAATGATCCTAGAAGCAACAAGGCTACACTAACAGACTGAAATTATCCTAAAAGCAACAAGGCTACACTAACAGACTGAAATTATCCTAAAAGCAACAAGGCTACACTAACAGACTGAAATGATCCTAAAAGCGATATAGATACGCTAACAGACTGAAATGATCCTAAAAGCAACAAGGCTACACTAACAGACTGAAATGATCCTAAAAGCGATATAGCTATGCTAACAGACTGAAATGATCCTAAAAGCGATATGGCTACGCTAACAGACTGAAATGATCCTAAAGGCAATATAGCTACGCTAACAGACTGAAATGATCCTAAAAGCGATATGGCTACGCTAACAGACTGAAATGATCCTAAAAGCGATATGGCTACGCTAACAGACTGAAATGATCCTAAAAGCGATATAGCTATGCTAACAGACTGAAATGATCCTAAAAGCGACATGGCTACGCTAACAGACTGAAATGATCCTAAAAGCGATATGGCTATGCTATCAGACTGAAATGATCCTAAAAGCGATATAGCTATGCTAACAGACTGAAATGATCCTAAAAGCGACATGGCTACGCTAACAGACTGAAATGATCCTAAAAGCGATATGGCTACGCTAACAGACTGAAATGATCCTAAATGCGATATGGCTAAGCTAACAGACTGAAATGATCCTAAATGCGATATGGCTACGCTAACAGACTGAAATGATCCTAAATGCGATATGGCTAAGCTAACAGACTGAAATGATCCTAAATGCGATATGGCTACGCTAACAGACTGAATTGATCCTAAATGTGATATGGCTACGCTAACAGACTGAAATGATCCTAAAAGTAACAAGGCTACGCTAATAGACTGAAATGATCCTAAATGCGATATAGCTACGCTAACAGACACAGACAGCCCACAGCTGAGGGTCTCTAAATGTTCAAACTCAGACCCCACTGAGGAACTGTAAGCCTCCCTACATAAAATTTCAGCATAATCATGGCAAATTATTCATGTTTTAATGAAGCATAATAATAAAATAGTATACACATCATTGAGTGTGCTGTAATATATAATGTGGGTTCAGTGGTTAGTGCAGCATTTGGATTGAGTAGTTTGAATGCCTGTGGAGTGTAATTGTCTAATTCTTTCACATTTATCCCAGAACCCACTTTAAAATGCTTATGACCCAGCAGCAGGTGCTTATGACCCAGCAGCAGGTGCTTATGACCCAGCAGCAGGTGCTTATGACCCAGCAGCAGGTGCTTATGACCCAGCAGCAGGTGCTTATGACCCAGCAGCAGGTGCTTATGACCCAGCAGCAGGTGCTTATGACCCAGCAGCAGGTGCTTATGACCCAGCAGCAGGTGCTTATGACCCAGCAGCAGGTGCTTATGACCCAGCAGCAGGTGCTTATGACCCAGCAGCAGGTGCTTATGACCCAGCAGCATGTGCTTATGACCCAGCAGCAAGTGCTTATGACCCAGCAGCAGGTGCTTATGACCCAGCAGCAGGTGCTTATGACCCAGCAGCAGGTGCTTATGACCCAGCAGCATGTGCTTATGACCCAGCAGCAGGTGCTTATGACCCAGCAGCAGGTGCTTATGACCCAGCAGCAGGTGCTTATGACCCAGCAGCAGGTGCTTATGACCCAGCAGCAGGTGCTGACTCTCGGCTCAGGAATCACAGACAGACAGATCTGCAGACATATTTATGGAGCATCTTCCATTCATTGTTTATTTATTATTCTAAAGATGACACTATATAAGTGAAGGACTGTGCAGGTATGTGATAAGAAATTAGCTGTGGTTAAATCTCTTGCTAACAGAACATCTTCTTCTCTCAGTTAGCTCTTATTACTGAGTATTGATAGAACAGCAGGATCCTCTATCGAATTTATATTCAATTAGAGCCCAACAACAAAACCAAATAGACACAAATGTGGAGCTACGAAATGAGTAAAAACAAAACATACCTTCTGCCTCCAGGTTTGCCATTATCTGTGAACCCATATGCAGATTTTTCCGAAATGCAGAAGTTATTAAATCTGAATACGTTTCTGAAAAGCAAAAAATACAAAAGAATGTTTTCATCATGTTTTTACTGCCAGTTGCTGTTTTTTTTGTTGTTGTTGGTGAACAAAATTTCTTACGACAGACAAGTAATTTAGTGAGATGAGATGAGCATAAAAACACGCCGTTTTCAGCCGTACATAAATGCCAGGGCACAACAGGCACAGCGTACACCAGCCAGTCTCCAGATGACAGTTTTTTACATTTTCTTTCAACAAAAGTTTTAACAACTAATTCAATGTGGCACGGGTAAGTAGCTTCCAGACCTCGGGAAGCTACGTTTGTAAACTTCAAATGAGAACATGCTGGAATGCTCTCCCTCCTTGGCCTGCTCCTCCTCCTCCTCTGTGTATTCCACCTCTGACACGAACTCTGCCTCTGTCCATTGTGTTGCTGTTTGGCACCTTCAGCAAACTGTGCATTCTAAACTGGCCTATATAGGTGTTGTCACATCATTGGCAGGTGTCTTCAATTTTGAGTCACCGTGTTTAAGCAAGGACACCCGTGCTTTCATTGTGTTCAACTTTTGATGACTGAGTCTACCATTTTGCATCGTGTGAGCAAAATGTGTTCAGTGAATGAGAATGTGTTCATATTGTTGTGCAACGTGTGTTTTAGCAAGTTATAATATGTTTTAGCAAGTGCGAAAGTGTTTAGAGTAAGTGCGAATGTGTTTAGAGTTCTGCAACATGTGTTTTGGCAAATGCCAATGTGTTCAGAGTTTTGTGAAATCGGAGATTGAGGTGAAATGTGTTTATAGTTAAGCCAACTGGGGGCCTGATTTATTAAATGTGTTTAGGCAACTGGTCATTGTGCTCAGAGATCTAGAAATTGTGCTTTAGCAATCGAGAAAAACTGTATTATATGCATTAATATTACATATCCATCTGCCATGTGCCAGAGAAATACTAACTCTGTATTTACACAAAAAGGACTGGTCTTCAATGACCTGCCCGGCACCTATTCTAAGAACAGAATGGATTTATTACAAAGATTCACCGACCCCTAACCCTAACCCTAACCCTAACCCTAACCCTAACCCAAACAAAAAAACAAAAGTTTTAACAACTAATTCAATGTGGCACGGGTAAGTAGCTTCCAGACCTCGGGAAGCTACGTTTGTAAACTTCAAATGAGAACATGCTGGAATGCATTTAGTATTAAGTCACGCTCAGATTTAGTGCTTTGTCAAAATCAGGAAGCAGTTTTACATTTTGTAACTGAGCCAGTGGGAGTATAGAGCTGAGGCTCCATACTCTACATACTCTATCCTATCAGCACCTCCTATAACGCTGCATTACATTCATACTCTACATACTCTATCCTATCAGCACCTCCTATAACGCTACATTACATTCATACTCTACATACTCTATCCTATCAGCACCTCCTATAACGCTGCATTACATTCATACTCTATCCTATCAGCACCTCCTATAACGCTACATTACATTCATACTCTACATACTCTATCCTATCAGCACCTCCTATAACGCTGCATTACATTCATACTCTACATACTCTATCCTATCAGCACCTCCTATAATGCTACATTACATTCCTACTCTACATACTCTATCCTATCAGCCCCTCCTATAACGCTGCATTACATTCATACTCTACATACTCTATCCTATCAGCACCTCCTATAACGCTGCATTACATTTATACTCTACATACTCTATCCTATCAGCACCTCCTATAACGCTGCATTACATTTATACTCTACATACTCTATCCTATCAGCACCTCCTATAACGCTGCATTACATTCATACTCTACATACTCTATCCTATCAGCACCTCCTATAACGCTGCATTACATTCATACTCTACATACTCTATCCTATCAGCACCTCCTATAACGCTGCATTACATTCATACTCTACATACTCTATCCTATCAGCACCTCCTATATCGCTGCATTACATTCATACTCTACATACTCTATCCTATCAGCACCTCCTATAACGCTATATTACATTCATACTCTACATAGTCTATCCTATCAGCACCTCCTATAACGCTGCATTACATTCATACTCTACATACTCTATCCTATCAGCACCTCCTATAACGCTATATTACATTCATACTCTACATACTCTATCCTATCAGCACCTCCTATAACACTGCATTACATTCATACTCTACATACTCTATCCTATCAGCACCTCCTATAACGCTGCATTACATTCATACTCTACATACTCTATCCTATCAGCACCTCCTATAACGCTGCATTACATTCATACTCTACATACTCTATCCTATCAGCACCTCCTATAACGCTACATTACATTCATACTCTACATACTCTATCCTATCAGTACCTCCTATAACGCTACATGACATTCATACTCTGCATACTCTATCCTATCAGCACCTCCTATAATGCTGCATTACATTCATACTCTACATACTCTATCCTATCAGCACCTCCTATAATGCTGCATTACATTCATACTCTACATACTCTATCCAATCAGCACCTCCTATAACGCTGCATTACATTCATACTCTACATACTCTATCCTATCAGCACCTCCTATATCGCTACATTACATTCATACTCTACATACTCTATCCTATCAGCACCTCCTATAACGCTGCATTACATTCATACTCTACATACTCTATCCTATCAGCACCTCCTATATCGCTACATTACATTCATACTCTACATACTCTATCCTATCAGCACCTCCTATATCGCTACATTACATTCATACTCTACATACTCTATCCTATCAGCACCTCCTATAATGCTGCATTACATTCATACTCTACATACTCTATCCTATCAGCACCTCCTATATCGCTACATTACATTCATACTCTACATACTCTATCCTATCAGCACCTCCTATAATGCTGCATTACATTCATACTCTACATACTCTATCCTATCAGCACCTCCTATATCGCTACATTACATTCATACTCTACATACTCTATCCTATCAGCACCTCCTATAACGCTGCATTACATTCATACTCTACATACTCTATCCTATCAGCACCTCCTATAACGCTACATTACATTCATACTCTACATACTCTATCCTATCAGTACCTCCTATAACGCTACATGACATTCATACTCTGCATACTCTATCCTATCAGCACCTCCTATAATGCTGCATTACATTCATACTCTACATACTCTATCCTATCAGCACCTCCTATAATGCTGCATTACATTCATACTCTACATACTCTATCCTATCAGCACCTCCTATATCGCTGCATTACATTCATACTCTACATACTCTATCCTATCAGCACCTCCTATAACGCTACATTACATTCATACTCTACATACTCTATCCTATCAGCACCTCCTATATCGCTACATTACATTCATACTCTACATACTCTATCCTATCAGCACCTCCTATAATGCTGCATTACATTCATACTCTACATACTCTATCCTATCAGCACCTCCTATATCGCTACATTACATTCATACTCTACATACTCTATCCTATCAGCACCTCCTATAATGCTGCATTACATTCATACTCTACATACTCTATCCTATCAGCACCTCCTATAATGCTGCATTACATTCATACTCTACATACTCTATCCTATCAGCACCTCCTATATCGCTACATTACATTCATACTCTACATACTCTATCCTATCAGCACCTCCTATAATGCTGCATTACATTCATACTCTACATACTCTATCCTATCAGCACCTCCTATATCGCTACATTACATTCATACTCTACATACTCTATCCTATCAGCACCTCCTATAATGCTGCATTACATTCATACTCTACATACTCTATCCTATCAGCACCTCCTATATCGCTACATTACATTCATACTCTACATTGTGTGGACTTCTTAGCCAATCAGTGACTTAAATTAATCACTTGTGCTGAAACACACCAAAAACCAGCAGACACTGCGGCCCTCCAGGACCGGAGTTTGACACCCCTGCTCTACATACTCTATCCTATCAGCACCTCCTATAACGCTACATGACATTCATACTCTACATACTCTATCCTATCAGCACCTCCTATAATGCTGCATTACATTCATACTCTACATACTCTATCCTATCAGCACCTCCTATATACATTACATTCATACTCTACATACTCTATCCTATCAGCACCTCCTACCTCCTGTAATGCTGCATTACATTCATACTCTACATACTCTATCCTATCAGCACCTCCTATAACGCTGCATTACATTCATACTCTACATACTCTATCCTATCAGCACCTCCTATAACGCTGCATTACATTCATACTCTACATACTCTATCCTATCAGCACCTCCTATATCGCTGCATTACATTCATACTCTACATACTCTATCCTATCAGCACCTCCTATAACGCTACATTACATTCATACTCTACATACTCTATCCTATCAGCACCTCCTATAACGCTGCATTACATTCATACTCTACATACTCTATCCTATCAGCACCTCCTATAACGCTGCATTACATTCATACTCTACATACTCTATCCTATCAGCACCTCCTATAACGCTGCATTACATTCATACTCTACATACTCTATCCTATCAGCACCTCCTATAACACTGCATTACATTCATACTCTACATACTCTATCCTATCAGCACCTCCTATAACGCTGCATTACATTCATACTCTACATACTCTATCCTATCAGCACCTCCTATAACGCTGCATTACATTCATACTCTACATACTCTATCCTATCAGCACCTCCTATAACGCTGCATTACATTCATACTCTACATACTCTATCCTATCAGCACCTCCTATAACGCTGCATTACATTCATACTCTACATACTCTATCCTATCAGCACCTCCTATAACGCTGCATTACATTCATACTCTACATACTCTATCCTATCAGCACCTCCTATAACGCTGCATTACATTCATACTCTACATACTCTATCCTATCAGCACCTCCTATAACGCTGCATTACATTCATACTCTACATACTCTATCCTATCAGCACCTCCTATAACGCTGCATTACATTCATACTCTACATACTCTATCCTATCAGCACCTCCTATAACGCTGCATTACATTCATACTCTACATACTCTATCCTATCAGCACCTCCTATAACGCTGCATTACATTCATACTCTACATACTCTATCCTATCAGCACCTCCTATAACGCTGCATTACATTCATACTCTACATACTCTATCCTATCAGCACCTCCTATAACGCTGCATTACATTCATACTCTACATACTCTATCCTATCAGCACCTCCTATAACGCTGCATTACATTCATACTCTACATACTCTATCCTATCAGCACCTCCTATAACGCTATATTACATTCATACTCTACATACTCTATCCTATCAGCACCTCCTATAATGCTGCATTACATTCATACTCTACATACTCTATCCTATCAGCACCTCCTATAATGCTGCATTACATTCATACTCTACATACTCTATCCTATCAGCACCTCCTATATCGCTACATTACATTCATACTCTACATACTCTATCCTATCAGCACCTCCTATAATGCTCCATTACATTCATACTCTACATACTCTATCCCAGTGTTTTTCAACCTTTTTTGAGCCAAGGCACATTTTTGACATAAAAAAAAATCCTGAGTCACACCACCAACCAAAAGTGTTACTAATTAAGTTAAATTAATAGGATAAGATAATTTCCCACGGCACACCTGACGATCTCTCACGGCACACTAGTGTGCCGCGGCACAGTGGTTGAACATCACTGCTCTATCCTATCAGCACCTCCTATAACGCTGCATTACCTTCATACTCTACATACTCTATCCTATCAGCACCTCCTATAACGTTACATTACATTCATACTCTCCATACTCTATCCTATCAGCACCTCCTATAACGCTGCTTTACATTCATACTCTACATACTCTATCCTATCAGCATCTCCTATATCGCTACATTACATTCATACTCTACATACTCTATCCTATCAGCACCATACTCTATCCGTCCAGCAGACGCTTTTATCCTAAGTGACGTACAATAAGTGCAAACCGATGGTCATTGAAGCAACGACAAAACAGGTCACACAAAGCTCATTTCTATCATAACGTAGCAGCTATCCATAGTCATGAACACTGAGTATAGTACACACAGTAAGCTATGGCTAAGTCAGCAAGACATTATAAACTATACAATCAAACAAGAATTAAAGAACAGGAACAAGCAAAAAGTCTTGACAATATATCATATTTCAATATATGTATATTTCATTTCTGCAAGAAGAAACAGAAACAGTACAGGAAGAGACCAATCACCTGCTGATTACTGACCAATCAAAATCACCTGCTGAATACTGACCAATCAGAACCCCCTGCTGAGTACTGACCAATCAGAATCACCTGCTGAGTGCTGAAAACTGACCAATCAGAATCACCTGCTGAGTACTGACCAATCAGAATCTCAGCTGAGTATTGCTCTATACTGAGAGCACGTAGCTGGCTGGTGAACGCTGTTCTATCTGTTGAGCATGACTCACACATTGAGTGTAATATCTAGTGCTGCTCTCTAGCAAACAATCTGGCCTCATGAATAATGACACAAAGGATTGTTTTGCATCTCTTCTGTGTGGCCAATTAAGAACAACATCGAAATCTCCATTTATTACAAAACTTTTGTGCCTTGCACAATATTGGAAGACGGGGCTTTAATGAATATTGGGTGAATATTGTAGAGAGTAATATATAGCTTAGTCAGTTATTCACAAACTGCCAGATACGCAACTTATTCGCCAAGATTTTACAGCTACAGTTAATGGGAATTGAAGCTATTAGGAATACCTCAGTTCTAATTTAAATGTAACTGCAAATAAATGATGTGTGTAATTACTGCACGGTGAGTACCCAGCTGACAGACAAAGTTTTAGCGGCACTCATTACTGTTCCATTACTCAACAACTCCCGTCCCCTGCAAAAACCTCCTGAGCTGTACTACAACTCCTGTCCCCTGCAAAAACCTCCTGAGCTGTACGACAACTCCTGTCCCCTGCAAAAACCTCCTGAGCTGATACAACTCCCGTCCCCTGCAAAAACCTCCTGAGCTGTACTACAACTCCCATCCCCTACAAAAACCTCCTGAGCTGATACAACTCCCATCCCCTGCAACAACCTCCTGAGCTGATACAACTCCCATCCCCTGCAACAACCTTCTGAGCTGATACAACTCCCGTCCCCTGCAAAAACCTCCTGAGCTGATACAACTCCCGTCCCCTGCAAAAACCTCCTGAGCTGTACTACAACTCCCATCCCCTGCAACAACCTCCTGAGCTGATACAACTCCCATCCCCTGCAACAACCTCCTGAGCTGATACAACTCCCGTCCCCTGCAAAAACCTCCTGAGCTGTACTACAACTCCTGTCCCCTACAAAAACCTCCTGAGCTGTACTACAACTCCCGTCCCCTACAAAAACCTCCTGAGCTGATACAACTCCCATCCCCTGCAACAACCTCCTGAGCTGATACAACTCCCGTCCCCTGCAAAAACCTCCTGAGCTGTACTACAACTCCTGTCCCCTACAAAAACCTCCTGAGCTGTACTACAACTCCTGTCCCCTGCAAAAACCTCCTGAGCTGATACAACTCCTGTCCCCTGCAAAAACCTCCTGAGCTGTACTACAACTCCCGTCCCCTGCAAAAACCTCCTGAGCTGTACTACAACTCCCATCCCCTGCAACAACCTCCTGAGCTGATACAACTCCCGTCCCCTGCAAAAACCTCCTGAGCTGTACTACAACTCCCGTCCCCTACAAAAACCTCCTGAGCTGTACTACAACTCCTGTCCCCTGCAACAACCTCCTGAGCTGATACAACTCCCATCCCCTACAAAAACCTCCTGAGCTGTACTACAACTCCTGTCCCCTGCAAAAACCTCCTGAGCTGATACAACTCCCATCCCCTACAAAAACCTCCTGAGCTGATACAACTCCCATCCCCTACAAAAACCTCCTAAGCTGATACAACTCCCATCCCCTACAAAAACCTCCTAAGCTGATTCAACTCCCGTCCCCTGCAACAACCTCCTGAGCTGATACAACTCCCGTCCCCTGCAAAAACCTCCTGAGCTGTACTACAACTCCCATCCCCTGCAACAACCTCCTGAGCTGTACTACAACTCCCGTCCCCTGCAAAAACCTCCTGAGCTGTACTACAACTCCCGTCCCCTACAAAAACCTCCTGAGCTGTACTACAACTCCTGTCCCCTGCAACAACCTCCTGAGCTGATACAACTCCCATCCCCTACAAAAACCTCCTGAGCTGTACTACAACTCCCGTCCCCTACAAAAACCTCCTGAGCTGTACTACAACTCCTGTCCCCTGCAACAACCTCCTGAGCTGATACAACTCCCATCCCCTACAAAAACCTCCTGAGCTGTACTACAACTCCCGTCCCCTGCAACAACCTCCTGAGCTGATACAACTCCCGTCCCCTGCAAAAACCTCCTGAGCTGTACTACATCTCCTGTCCCCTACAAAAACCTCCTGAGCTGAGCTACAACTCCCGTCCCCTGCAAAAACCTCCGGCCACCATCATTGGGGTTGGAACCATTTATGTGAATGTATTTCAGGCAATAAAGGAAATTAAAATCAGATTTTTGGAGGGATAATTTCACAAAACTCATAGAATACATATTTATCAAAATATGAATGCTGCCATCTATACAGGGCATCTAAAAATCTAATCATTGTGTGGTTTGTCTTCAAGGATAAAAGGTTGGGCATATTCGTAGAATCTTGAAACTTTCACAATGTAAGCATTGTGACATGTAGCTAATGTACACAGAAAGCCACCATCCTTATGAAATTCCTTCATAGTGAAAATAATTGTTCAATCATAACTCCTACAGTAGGCCAGTGTGATGTACTACACATATTGGACACTAGGTGGCAATTGACATCATAATTATTTTCAAAAACCCAAAGGCCCCATTTTACTCATTCAATGACTAATAAATGTCCCTCAAATCCTTGGATAACTGGGTATGATGTGAGCAGCAGCAGGTTTCACAGTAACCACACATTGAATCACCATTTATTCTCGTCTTCTTTATTGAATTTCATAACTGAGATGTGACTGTAAAGTTTTGGTGGGTCACCTTAATAGCCAGAAATAATGGCTCTAAATGGTCTCATTGGATGAGGGTAAAACCCACTCAAACAAGCATGTCTACAGTTATCACTCAGGTCAGGTTTTTAGTTCAGTCATGATGATCTGAAACTCTGTTGGACAATTTTAAACAACAGGTGTAGACAGAGCGAATGCAGAGCCACTTACAGTCTTGGAAAACCAGGTTGTGCAGAAATTCCATTCTATTCCTCGTCATTGTTTATTTTCTAAGCTCCATTTGAATAGTGACTAAAACAGTAACTTCTAGTGACCAATGGAAATATTTAATTAAAATAATAGTGTGATGTATCACTACACATATTGGATACTTGGGGTGTATCCCAATATTCTTCACTACCCACCTCCTTTCCTCCACTCCCCCACAACCACTCTTCTACCCGGAAGTACGCAAAACTGCCTCAATGTTTTGAGTACTAGGTGACAATGACCTTGAAAATAACCTTCAGCTAAATCTAGTCCCACCCCCCGATTCCCATAAAGATCCATTAAAATGCAGAGAGGTTATAGTATCGCTTGTAGGAGTACCAGAAAATAAGATATCAAGAGTCTTTTTATATTGTTGGGTCACAGACATCAGAAAGTCATGGCTTGCAAAAGATATGTGACCAAATATTTAAAATTATTACTTTATTCTACATTATGTTAAACGGTCCAATATTTTTTGATGCCCAAAAATGGGGGGAACTACGTACAAAAGGTTCTATAATTTCTAAACGGTTCTTCCGATATAGATGAAAATACCCTCAAATTAAAGCTGACAGTCTCAACCTCATTGTCATTGTATACTTTCAAACTCAAAGTGCTAGAGTACAGAACCAAAATAACAAAAAATGTGTCACTGTCCAATTAATTATGGTGCTCACTGTAAACCTACCTGCATTCATGCATCCATACGCTCTCTATCCCCTTTACCCTTCACCTAATAAATGTCTAAATGTTTAATTGCAACGCCTTTTTATGTTGTGGTCATTCAGGGAGTGGCCATAACAATATTGAAATTAAATATTACCCATGGAGCCTTGAAATCAAGTAAAGATGTTTTACAGGATTAAAATGTATTCAAAGCCACAAGAAATTTATATGTTTAGAAAATCTAATTACTTGTGGTGAAATCAGGAATAGGTTTTGGTTGGACAGTGACAAATTTTTTTGATTTGGCTGTTTGCTCCAACACTTTGGATTTGAAATGAAACAATATGAATATGATGTTAAAGTGCAGACTGTGAGCTCTAATATGAATATGATGTTAAAGTGCAGA
Organism: Ilyophis sp. 1 JC-2022; assembly: GCA_022702515.1. NCBI lineage: Eukaryota > Metazoa > Chordata > Actinopteri > Anguilliformes > Synaphobranchidae > Ilyophis > Ilyophis sp. 1 JC-2022. Next base: position 2,758,366 of record CM040397.1, read on the forward strand.
CTGTGAGCTCTAATATGAATATGATGTTAAAGTGCAGACTGTGAGCTCTAATATGAATATGATGTTAAAGTGCAGACTGTGAGCTCTAATATGAATATGATGTTAAAGTGCAGACTGTGAGCTCTAATTTGAGGGCACAGTATTATCAGGTGAACTGTGTAAATATTACAACCCTTTTAAACGCATTTCCACCATATTAGGGGTCCAAATGTGTTTGGACAATTGAACGGCTGCTCAGTTGTTTATTGGCCTGCTGTGTGTCGTTACATCATTAGTTCAGGCACAAGAAAGCTAACAAAAGGTCTAGAGTTTGGTTCTAAGTGTGTGTGGTAGGGGGGCGTGGTTTTAGGCGCAGCTAGCAAGAGAGAGAGTGAACGCGAGTGGTTTAGGAAGCCGGCACAGCTGTCGGCAATCGGGCAATTGGTGACGATCGATTATAGGATTGTTATTATCAATTAACCAATTGCCTTGATTGTTCAACAGTGAGCCTGGGAGCTACAAAAGGAGCGGAAACGGAAGAGAGGTGGTTGGTTGTTGAGAGCTGAAAGCTGTACAACTGTGTGACCAAACGAAATAAAACAAAGTTAAACGGAAATTCCCGGACTGGCGTATTCATTCTCCACGCACTACAGAGCACTTCGCCACAGTGGTGGCCCGTACGGGGGGGAATTAAACGGCGAAGAATGGAGAGTGATCCGATGGAACAGGCGGGGCCGACGACAACACTTGGCAGAGTGCTGGAGGGACTAGCTGCCATACAGGTGCGACAGGCAGCTGCTCATGCAGAGCAGATGCAGGCCCTGTGTGAGCAGTCTAGCCTCCAGACACAAGCCCTGATGCAGATCTCAGCAGGCGGGAGTGTCACGGGAAGGCAGAGCATCGCCTCCCCCAAATTCAATATCCCGAAGATGACGGCGGAGGACGACGCGCAGGCATTCCTGGAGGCGTTCGAGCTGGCGGCGGAAACATCCCGGTGGCCGGAGGAGGAGTGGACCGTGCGGCTCCTACCCCTCCTGTCGGGAGAGGCGCAACGAGCGGCGCATAGCCTGCCGGCAGCCGTGAGGGCGGAGTACAGAAATGTAAAGAAGGCGATCCTCGACCGGACGGGTCATACCCCGGAGGAGCACCGGCAGCAATTCCGGGGGTCGGACCTGACGGGCGAGGACCGACCATTCGCCTACGCCCAGCGGCTGGCGGACACGGCGAGGCGCTGGCTCCGGCCGGAAATACGATCCGCTACGGGAGTCGTGGAGCAGGTGGTCCTGGAGAGATTCATAGTGGGGTTGCCGGCGGAGACCGCGAGGTGGGTCCAGTGCCACAGACCCACCAACCTGGATACCGCCGTCACCCTGGCGGAGGACCACCTGGCGCAAAACCCCTTCGCCCAGCAGCAGAAGCCGGAGCCGGCGCCCAGGAAGAAGTTCGCCCCTCGTTCCGCCCCCCTTCCTGGTTATCGGTCCCAAAACCCCTCCTTCCCCAGTAGCACACCCCGTAACGCTCTGCCCTCTTTTCCCTCCCCAGGCTCAGTGGCGGTGCAGTCCGACCCACAGGGAGTGCCTCAAACGCCTGGACCGGAGTGTTGGCGGTGTGGACGGCTGGGCCACCTGCGCCGCAATTGTCCGCTCATGGAGGTGGGGCAGGTGGTCCGGGTGGTCGGACCGCCCACCTCCGCTCCCGATTCAGACGGGGCGTACTGCATTCCGGTAAGGGTGCAAGGGAGTGAACACCGGGCGCTGTTGGATTCAGGGGCTATGCAGACCATGATTCACCAGAGCCTGGTTCGAACCGAGGCTCTGAGATCGGGACGATGGGTGGTAATTAGGTGTGTGCATGGGGATCGACACAAATACCCAATAGTACCAGTAGAAATTCGAATAAAAGGAAAAAAGCATATCATAGAGGCTGCGGTTAGCTCCCACCTCTCGCACCCTCTGATTTTGGGTACAGATTGGGCGGGGTTTAAAATGATAGCGGAAAAACTGATGGGGGTACGATCACGACTGGTAGGGGGGTGTGAGGTGTGTGCAGCGGAAAGTGGTGACGCGGGGTCGTCCGACACTGACGGGGGGGGGGGGCGGCGCCGGGAGAGCCTCCAGTGGAGACTCCCCAGGTGCCGGTGTTCCAACCCATGGAAGATTTTCCACTCGCTCAGTCTCGAGACGATACCCTACGCTCTGCCTTCGACCAGGTGATATGTATTGATGGTCAGCTGGTGCGCCCTGACGCTGCACGCTCTCACCCATACTTTTCCATTATTAAAGATAGATTGTATCGAGTGAGTCGTGACACTCAGACAGGTGAGGAGACGACCCAGTTGTTGGTACCAAAAAGCCGCCGGGAAATGATTTTCCAGGCGGCTCATTTTAACCCCATGGCTGGCCACTTAGGGTATGAAAAAACACTGAACCGGATAATGGCCCGATTTTATTGGCCGGGCATCTGGGCGGACGTACGTAGGTGGTGTGCGGCCTGTCCAGATTGTCAGCTGGTAAATTCCCCAGCCATCCCAAAAGCCCCATTGCGGCCCCTACCATTAATTGAGGTCCCGTTTGATAGAGTGGGCATGGACCTCATCGGGCCATTTGAACGGAGCACTCAGGGATACCGATTTGTATTAGTTCTGGTGGATTATGCAACCCGGTATCCCGAAGCAGTGCCATTGCGCAATATCTCGGCTAAGAGTGTTGCGCAGGCATTGTTTCAAATAATCTCCCGAGTTGGAATCCCGAAAGAGATTCTGACTGATCAAGGCACTTCATTCATGTCACGCACACTACGCGAACTGTATGAACTTTTGGGTGTTCAGTCTATTAAAACTAGCGTGTACCATCCACAAACGGATGGGCTCGTGGAACGTTTTAATAGGACTTTGAAATCCATGATTCGGAAGTTTGTGCACGATGACAGCCGAAATTGGGATAAGTGGTTAGTTCCTCTATTGTTTGCAGTGCGAGAGGTTCCCCAGGCCTCCACGGGATTTTCTCCTTTTGAATTGCTGTTCGGTAGAAAACCACGGGGTATTTTAGACCTGGTTAAAGAAAGCTGGGAGGAGGGTCCAAGCCCCAGTAAAAACGAAATTCAATACGTTATGGACCTGCGAGCAAAACTCCATACACTGGGGAGATTATCACGAGAGAATTTGCTCGAGGCTCAGGAACGTCAGCAAAAGCACTACAACAGAGGAACAAAACTACGGCAATTTTCACCGGGAGAGAAAGTCTTGGTATTACTACCGACTTCCAGCACAAAATTACTCGCCAAGTGGCAAGGACCCTTTGTGGTCACACGACGAGTGGGGGAAGTCGATTATGAGGTGGAGCGGTCTGATAGAGAGGGGGCGAAACAGATTTATCACCTCAATCTATTAAAAGTGTGGAAAGAGGTGATACCGGTCTCCTTGATATCGGTAGATCAGGAGAGAGATGAGCTGGGACCGGAGGTGCCAAATTCAAACGATCAAACCTCACCCCTTTTTGATAGCCATCTCTTACCGAATCAGAGAACGGATCTTGCCAAGTTGCAAAAGCAGTTCGCTGATGTGTTTTCCCCTCTACCAGGCCACACTAATCTGATAAATCACCATATTGAGACAACCCCGGGGGTGACGGTGCGTTCGCGCCCCTACCGACTGCCTGAACATAAAAAGAAAGTGGTTCAGGCAGAAATAAAGACAATGTTGGACTTGGGAGTAATAGAAGAGTCTAACAGTGCGTGGAATAGCCCCATCGTGCTGGTGAGTAAGCCGGATGGATCTGTTCGCTTCTGCGTAGACTATCGTAAAGTAAACGAAGTGTCACGATTCGATGCCTATCCCATGCCTCGGGTCGATGACCTATTGGATCGGCTGGGCACAGCTCGTTTTTTCTCGACACTGGATTTGACCAAGGGTTACTGGCAGATTCCCTTGTCTCCAGAGTCCAAGGAAAAAACGGCTTTCTCCGCTCCGGACGGATTGTACCAATTCCGTACACTTCCGTTTGGGTTATTCGGAGCCCCTGCCACTTTCCAACGTCTCATGGACAGGGTACTGCGTCCGCATGCTGCTTTCGCTGCAGCCTATCTAGACGATATAATAATACACAGTGACAGCTGGGCTCAGCATGTGCGGCATGTGGGGGCGGTACTGGAGTCCCTGAGACAGGCGGGACTCACGGCTAACCCAAAGAAGTGTGCGATTGGCAGAGCGGAGGTACGGTATCTGGGGTACCACTTGGGAAGTGGACAGGTGCGACCTCTGGTGGACAAAACCGCAGCGATCGCGTCCTGTCCACGACCGAAGACTAAAAAGGAGGTGAGGAGGTTTTTGGGACTGGCCGGGTACTACAGAAGGTTCATCCCGGCTTTCTCGGACCTGGCCAGTCCCCTGACCGACTTAACTCGGAAAGGTGCCTCAGATCCGGTTCAGTGGACGGAGCTGTGTCGGCAGGCGTTTGAGAGGGTAAAAGAAGCTTTGTGTGGGAAACCGCTCTTGTTCACCCCTAATTTCTCTCTCCCCTTTAATTTGCAGACTGACGCATCGAACAGAGGGCTGGGGGCCGTTTTGACTCAGCAGGTGGAGGGGGTCGACCGACCAGTGCTGTACATTAGCCGAAAGCTATCACAGCGGGAAGCGAGGTACAGCACGGTCGAGAAGGAGTGCCTGGCCATCAGATGGGCGGTCGGGTCCCTCCGTTATTATCTGCTGGGTCGCTCATTCACCCTCTGCTCGGACCATGCGCCCCTCCAATGGCTTCACCGCATGAAGGATACCAACGCCCGAATCACTCGGTGGTATCTGGCTTTACAGCCTTTTAATTTCAAGGTGATTCATAGGCCGGGAGCACAGATGGTGGTGGCTGATTTTCTCTCCCGTCCGGTGGAGGAGGAGGAGGGGGGGGGGAGTTGAGCATTGGCCGGACGGCTTCCCGGCCTAAGTCGGGCGGTGGGGGTATGTGGTAGGGGGGCGTGGTTTTAGGCGCAGCTAGCAAGAGAGAGAGTGAACGCGAGTGGTTTAGGAAGCCGGCACAGCTGTCGGCAATCGGGCAATTGGTGACGATCGATTATAGGATTGTTATTATCAATTAACCAATTGCCTTGATTGTTCAACAGTGAGCCTGGGAGCTACAAAAGGAGCGGAAACGGAAGAGAGGTGGTTGGTTGTTGAGAGCTGAAAGCTGTACAACTGTGTGACCAAACGAAATAAAACAAAGTTAAACGGAAATTCCCGGACTGGCGTATTCATTCTCCACGCACTACAGAGCACTTCGCCACAGTGTGACATTTGCATTTTGAGTCTGTTGCTGATGTCTCTCAACAAGAGGACCAAAGAAGTGCTAATGCCATTAAAGCAAGCGCCGTGAGGCTGGAAAATTCTGATTAAATCAATGAGCCAATCAATGAGCCAATCAAAATCAACTGCTGGTACATTGTTAAGAAGCAAAAGCGCACTGGTGAGCTCAGATCAAGAACAGAATGGCCAGGTTAGACAACAAAAATACGAGATCTGGAACAAAGTTTTATGGACAGATGAGACGATTATGAACCTGTACCAGAGTGTAGAGAACACAAAGAACTGCTCATGATCCAAAGTGTACCCCCTTATCTGTGAAACATGTGTGTTATGTTGTGTTATGGTTTGGGCAGGTATGGCTGCCGCTGGATCTGGCCCACTTGTCTTCATTGGTGATGTGACTGCTGACAACACCAGCAGGATGTACAGAAACATCTTATCTGCTCAGATCCAACCAAATGCCTCAAAACTCATTGGACAGGGCTTCACCTTCCAGCACGACAACGACCCCAAATACACTGCTAAAGCAACCAAGGAGTGTTTCAGAGCCAACACGACCCCAAATACACTGCTAAAGCAACCAAGGAGTGTTTCAGAGCCAACACGACCCCAAATACACTGCTAAAGCAACCAAGGAGTGTTTCAGAGCCAAAACGACCCCAAATACACTGCTAAAGCAACCAAGGAGTGTTTCAGAGCCAAAACGACCCCAAATACACTGCTAAAGCAACCAAGGAGTGTTTCAGAGCCAAAACGACCCCAAATACACTGCTAAAGCAACCAAGGAGTGTTTCAGAGCCAAAACGACCCCAAATACACTGCTAAAGCAACCAAGGAGTGTTTCAGAGCCAAAACGTGGAATGTTCTTGACTGGCCAAGTCAATCACCCGACCTCAATCCAATTGAACATTTGTTTCACTTGCTGAAGACAAGACTGAATGCAAAAATCCCCTGAAACACAAATAGGAACTATGGCTGCAGTACAGGCCTGGCAGAGCATCACCAGGGAAGATACCCAGTACAGGCCTGGCAGAGCATCACCAGGGAAGATACCCAGTACAGGCCTGGCAGAGCATCACTAGGGAAGATACCCAGTACAGGCCTGGCAGAGCATCACCAGGGAAGATACACAGTACAGGCCTGGCAGAGCATCACCAGGGAAGATACCCAGTACAGGCCTGGCAGAGCATCACCAGGGAAGATACCCAGTACAGGCCTGGCAGAGCATCACTAGGGAAGATACCCAGTACAGGCCTGGCAGACTATCACTAGGGAAGATACCCAGTACAGGCCTGGCAGAGCATCACCAGGGAAGATACCCAGTACAGGCCTGGCAGACTATCACTAGGGAAGATACCCAGTACAGGCCTGGCAGAGCATCACTAGGGAAGATACCCAGTACAGGCCTGGCAGAGCATCACTAGGGAAGATACCCAGTACAGGCCTGGCAGAGCATCACTAGGGAAGATACCCAGTACAGGCCTGGCAGAGCATCACTAGGGAAGATACCCAGTACAGGCCTGACAGAGCATCACTAGGGAAGATACCCAGTACAGGCCTGACAGAGCATCACTAGGGAAGATACCCAGTACAGGCCTGGCAGAGCATCACTAGGGAAGATACCCAGTACAGGCCTGGCAGAGCATCACCAGGGAAGATACCCAGTACAGGCCTGGCAGAGCATCACTAGGGAAGATACCTAGCGTCTGGTGATGTCTATGGTTGCAGACTTCAGGAAGTCATTGAATGCAAAGGATTTCCGACCAAGGAGCCTACTAAATATGACAAACTTATTTAAGAATGTTCATTTGTCCAATTACTTTTGTAACCGTAAAGTATGACGCCAATGTAACTGCAAAATCTGACACGCACAGAATTAGCTGATTCTTAAGAATTAATTACAATTTGCACACATCTGTTTTAGACACAATATTTGCTGGGAAAAGGATCAGATGTTTAAAGGCATATTATCTTGTGTTCTGACTGACTGCTGGGTAGTGGGGTGGTCATTCTGTACAGCCGAATACTACGGACCATAACACATATAAGCAGACTAACACAACACTATGTAAAACAATTGTATTTAATTATATATTTTTATATACTTACATAGAGTAAAGAAGTTAGAAACTTTTAGATTTTAAAGGCAGGAATGTAGACAAGCCGTTGTGTTTCTGCACGATTTAAATAAAGGAGCTGAAATGTGGATAGAGGGAATTATCATTTCCAGGAAGACTGTAACGCTACTCGCTTATTAGTTGTTGTAACATAGGCTATCGAGCGCCGTGAGATGAGAAACGGTCGGTCATCTTGTGATGGTGTGTGTGTGTGTGTGTGTGGACACCGGTGCACACCCCGCCTCTTCTCAGCTGATGCTAGCGCTGTGTCAAATTCTATTCTGAGAGGAAGAGAGTTGAGGAAGGGTCTGCGGGTAGCGCAGTCAGAAAACCCATGGGTGGTTGTGTGGGCAGTCACCATGATTCTTCGGGCAGTTTAAACGAAAATTCAGACGGAACCGGAGGTAGGAAACGGCACACGCACACACGGGATCATATTTAGTTGTTTGGATAGGTTTGTGCTCCATGCCGATTTTTTTGTCCGCCTTGTCGCCCGATAGTCTTCTCCGGTTGTGCTTTTCCCGTTATTATGCTGCTTAATCGATCGAAACGTTGCTTTCAGATCTAACAGTAGCTATTACCACCGGGCCTGGTGCAAATGTAACGGACAGAGTTTATCTCCTCGCAGTGTTCTGACTTGCGGTGATCATGCGAGGAGATACGCGGTGGGCTCCGTTTTCTTTTGTCTTTATTGAACAAGTCGTTTTCCTGTTTGCTCCTGTACGATGCGATGGAACAGTTAGCCTACATGCCGAATGTGGGTCATTATTTTGGCTTCGGGGTGCACAATGACGTCTGGTAGAAGTGGGGCGCATATGGCACTGTGTTTTTATTAATATGTAAATTGATCGCTTTTCAGCATAGATTATGCCGTGTGACAAAACAGAAAAGGCTACGGTAGCGGTAGTTTCCCGGACTCTCTCTCACGGTGTTGTGCGATTAGAGTCTGGTGCTGGGGACTTTGTTATATATATGCGATATTAAATAAACAACGGACACATGAAACGTTCGCTAACGCGTATTATTGGCGATTGAGGCAGTTAAGAGCGATGTTTCCTTTCTCTGCGACCAGGAAGTGGTGTAGCCTGCTGAGACGAGTCTCAAAACTTCAGGGTAAACAAGAGCGGACAGAGAAACACAACCCTGCAACTCCAGCTATTTTTGCAGCATGTTTGCCACAAGCTGCAAGATGCTCTTGGCAGAACACGTTCACCTCGCAGCACAGATATAAAACGGGTTTCAAGTTTTATGTTGGGTCATATTAAAACTAACGGGTGTTTTCACATTAAGGTATTAAGAGGCACTGCTGGGTGGTTAACACGGCTATATTTACCATACAATCCATTTACTGATGGACAGTTTACTGAAGCAGTTTAAATGCCTTGCTCAGGATTACAACTGCAGTGGCCCGTCTGAGATTTGAACCTGCAAGCCCTAAGTTAAGAGAACAGTTCCCTAAACGTGACGCTACACTACACTTCTGCCTCTTCTGGTCTAAATTTGCTTGGTTTTTATTGCTGGCTTTGCTGTTTTTGGTCATGTGTCATTGATGCTGTAAAGGTCTTCATTGTGCCTGAGTTATACACACCTGCTGTATGGGCTGTTTATTGTGCTACTTTTGAGGGGTTGAGCTGCTCCAGCAAAACTCCTCCTGAGGGTGACGTTAAAAATAATGAATTCATGGTTATAATGGAAGGCTTGGTGTATTTTGATGTAATGACTGCAACAATACAAAAACGCAAAAGGCCTTTAACCATTTATTGTGGAAAGGAATACTAGAGACCAGCATTACTTAGCTGGCAAGGCCTATGTTTGAATATGGTATTGTGCTGTGTGTGTGTGTATGTTTGTGAGAAAAAGTCTTAGTCAGTGTGTGTGTGTGTGTGTGTGTGTATGTGTGTATATGTGTGTGTGTGTATATGTGTGTGTGTGTGTGTGTGTGTGTGTGTATGTGTGTGTGTGTGTGTGTGTGTGTGTGTGTGTGTGTGTGTGTGTGTGAGAATGTCTCAGTCCCAGTTTTGGATCTGACGAGTGCAAACACCAAAAGGCATCTCTCTGTTCAGTGCCGGGGTCATGTTTCACATTCATGTCTGTCAGAGGTCCTGTTCAGTATCGCTTCGGTGCCTGAGCGCACACACACACACACACATACACATACACACACACATACACACACACATACACACACACACACATATACGTCCCCAGTACAGAGCCTTTCCTCACACACACACACAACCCCTGTACAGAGCCTTTCCTCACACACACACACACACACACATATACACACATACACACACATACACACACACACACACACACATATACACACACACACATATACACACATACACACACACACACGCACATACACACACACACACATATACGTCCCCAGTACAGAGCCTTTCCTCACACACACACCCCACGGTATCCACTGAGAGAGAGTTCAGTCCCTTCGGTCCACTCTGTTTCCTCACACACACACACACACACACACACACCCCACGGTATCCACTGAGAGAGAGTTCAGTCCCTTCGGTCCGCTCTGTTTCCTCACACACACACACACACCCCACGGTATCCACTGAGAGAGAGTTCGGTCCACTCTGTTTCCTCACACACACACACACACCCCACGGTATCCACTGAGAGAGAGTTCAGTCCCTTCGGTCCGCTCCGATTACAGAACTGTGTTTATTGCAGTGCTTTTGTGTTCTCACAGATGCACAGGAAGTGCATTGCAGAACAGGAAGTCTCCTCTGGCACCAGCTATAGCAAACGCGTGTTTTGGACTGACCGTGCACTGCAGAGCTTGCATCATTTTTAGGATCCATTTTAGATGAATTTTGTGGATCTAAAATGGATTTACCCCTAACATTCATATATTTTAAGCTCATCTTGTATAAACTTTGTGGATGTTTTATGAATATTTTGGGCAGCTATCAGTAGATTGAGCTGTGTCGGGAATCTCCTGCCTCTTCTCATGCCTTAATGGCGTTTGAATTTCAGGGCTGTTTTATTGATCGCTGGGTCTGTACGATAGTGTGTATAATTACCCTATTTTCGCTTTCATAGCAGGATGTGGCCACTGGTGGAGTGATGCCACCCTTACTCAGTCCAGCTTCTGCAGAAGATCCTCCTCATTCTCACCACTCTTCCTCATCTTCACCACTCTTCCTCATCCTCACCACTCTTCCTCATTCTCACCACTCTTCCTCATCCACACCACTCTTCCTCATCCTCACCACTCCTCCTCATTCTCACCATGCCTCCTCATCCTCACCACTCTTCCTCATCCACACCACTCTTCCTCATCCTCACCACTCTTCCTCATCCTCACCACTCTTCCTCATCCTCACCACTCCTCCTCATTCTCACCACTCTTCCTCATCTTCACCACCCCTCCTCATTCTCACCACTCTTCCTCATCCTCACCACTCCTCCTCATTCTCACCATGCCTCCTCATCCACACCACTCTTCCTCATCCACACCACTCTTCCTCATCCTCACCACTCTTCCTCATCCTCACCACTCTTCCTCATTCATACCACTCCTCTCCATCCTCCTTGTCCTCCCCACTCCAAACCTTGCCCTGTTCTTCATCCACACAGATAACCTGTACTGGTCTGGCCTTCGTACAGAACTGCTGGGTGTACTGGAAGTTTAGGAATGGTGTTTGTAGTTCTAACTTACAACTTTACATCATCAACCGTGATTCTTTTTTTTGGGGGTGGGGGGGGCAGTTACATGTCACTCATCTCTTAATAAATAGTCTAAGTTCATTTTATCAGCATAATCTGGGTCTGATGGCGGAGAACACTGTTTGGAATGGAATGACCGCCCCCCCCAAAAGGAAAATACTCTGGAAATTCTTTAAATAAATTGTCCGGCCCCCCCCCCCCCCCCCCCCACTCATCCAGAGAGCCCCATCCCCAATGCTGATTAATGCCTGATAGCTGCTGTAACACCCTGGCCCTGGCAGAATCATCTCCTCTCAGCACTTCAGCGTCTGTCCTCAGTAGACAGCTGCTCCTTTATTTACCAAGATATGAAACTACATGAAATTCTCGGCGCGTGAATCACAGAGGCAGGGAGCTCTGTAAAGCCAGAGGGATGCTGCGTGTCTTCGCTGTACATTTTTTATCTCCCTCTTTTTGTACTTTGTCGCTTTGCAAGGCAGTGGCTTTCCTCCTGTTTGTTCAGATGTACTGTAAACATTCAGGAGTGGGAAGTTTTAATAGCAAAAAAACAAAACAAAAAAAAACTGTCTGGTATTTCTCATACATTATGTACACGGTAGCCAGCCTTTCTGCATGTGAGATGTGTGGACATAAACACAGAGGTTTTTGGTCTGTGTGGTAGATGTGCTTTAGCTGTACTTGTGTGGAGATAAGCAGAGATGTTTTTGGTCTGTGTGGTTTGACGCCCAAATGTGAAACTGCAGCAAGGCCTGCTGGGAGGGAAAAATGTTATTTAAATGCGAGTAATCTTGCCTCTGCCACAAGCTGCTAGACGAGGGATGGAAATGGAAATATTCACAGCTCTTGCTGAGAGTTATTTCACGCCGAGGAGTTTTTTCTGTTTTCATTTGAGGTTCAGTTTGAAGAAATGTGGTTAAAATGTTTTTCTTAGGTCACCTGATTACATGATACCAGCCTTTGCTTAGTGTGTGTGGACCTATGGACTAATCTGCATGGGCAATGATCTGTGTGTGTTTTAAAGGTGTGTGTGCACATGTTTTTCTGTGTGTGTGTGTGTGTGTTGTAATGGTGTGTGTATGTTTTAACCATGTGTTGTTACAATGTGTGTGTGTGTATGTTTTAACAGTGTGTGTGTGTGTGTGTGTGTTGTAACGGTATGTGTGTGTGTGTGTTGTAACGGTGTTTGGGTGTGTGTGTTGTAATGGTGTGTGTATGTTTTAACCATGTGTTGTTACAATGTGTGTGTGTGTGTATGTTTTAACAGTGTGTGTGTGTGTGTGTTATAACGGTATGTGTGTGTGTGTGTTGTAACGGTATGTGTGTGTGTGTGTGTTGTAACGGTGTGTGTGTGTGTGTGTGTGTTGTAACGGTATGTGTGTGTGTGTGTGTGTGTGTTGTAATGGTATGTGTGTGTGTGTGTGTGTGTTGTAACGGTGTGTGTGTGTGTGTGTTGTAACGGTGTGTGTGTGTGTGTGTGTTGTAACGGTATGTGTGTGTATAGAAGGTTCTCAGGTGTCAGTCTGACCTGCAGCAGATCCGTGGCGCGCGGCGGGCAGCCTCTTACAGCAGCAGCAGCTTGGATCCGGTTTCCTGTTGGCAGCACTGGTGTGGGGGGTGGGGGGTTGGGGGTTGTGGGGTGAGGGGGTGAGGGGGGGTGGGGGGGTGAGGGGGTTGGGGGGGGTGAAGGGGTGAGTGGGTGGAGGGTGGGGGGACGACGACGAATGCATCAGCTCACCCCTTTAAACCACAGACTGGGTTTCAGTAATAGACTCTGTGTGTGAGTCAGTATATGAGTGTGTGTGTGTGAGAGAATGTGTGCCTGTGTGTGTGTGCGCATGTGTTTGTCTGTGTATGTGTGTGCGTGCGTGTGTGTGTGCGTGTGTGCGTGCGTGTGTGTATGTGCGAGTGTGTTTGTCTGTGTGTGTGTGTGTGCGTGCGTGCGTGTGTGTGTGTGTGTGTGTATGTGCGAGTGTGTTTGTCTGTGTGTGTGTGTGTGTGTGTGTGTGCCTGTGTGTGTGTGCGCATGTGTTTGTCTGTGTGTGTGTGCGTGCGTGCGTGCGTGTGTGTGTGCGTGTGTGCGTGCGTGTGTGTATGTGCGAGTGTGTTTGTCTGTGTGTGTGCGTGCGTGTGTGTGTGTGTGTATGCATGTGTTTTTAAGAGAGACAGTAGGAGAGAGAGCAGGGTAGGGCCTGGAACAGGTGTACAGGTGATAGAGCACTTGCAACCCAAAGCCTGAGGCTGTGCAGTTAACCTGAGTACACCTGTATGGTCAGAGTACAGACCTGCTGATCTCCTCACACAGGTAAAGCAGTGTCAGTACAGGCCTGCTGATCTCCTCACACAGGTAAAGCAGTATGTGGCTCTACAGTGAATTCCCAGCAGCACAGATCAGGTCTGAATCCAGGCATCTTCACACAGTCTGCGGAGAGGTGTGTCTGTGTGGCTTTGTCTGCAGTGTAGTGTGTCAAAAAGTACTTTTTTTTTTTTTTTTATTAAAAAAAAAGCATATATTTTTTACATTTGGCATTTCCAATCCCGCCCGAATTTGGCATGTCGACCAAGCTTGGTCATATGCGCCCCCCTGCTGCTGGCCCGGGAGCGTGAAGACACTCACGTTTCTCCTCCGAAACACACGGTGCCAGCCAGCTGCTTCTTATCACACCACAGCCACAAGCCGTGCACACACAGAGCGGAGGTGGAGGAGACCCAATCATACGCGTGCGGAGAGAGCAAACCACGGGCGCCCGGACGGCCGACGAGTCAATCGAGCGATGAGCAGCGTTATTCCCGCCAATCGAGCGATGAGCACCGTTATCCCTGCCAATCGAGCGATGAGCAGCGTTATCCCTGCCAATCGAGCGATGAGCACCGTTATCCCCGCCAATCGAGCGATGAGCACCGTTATCCCTGCCAATCGAGCGATGAGCAGCGTTATCCCTGCCAATCGAGCGATGAGCACCATTATCCCTGCCAATCGAGCGATGAGCACCGTTATTCCCGCTAATCGAGCGATGAGCAGCGTTATCCCTGCCAATCGAGTGATGAGCACCGTTATCCCTGCCAATCGAGCGATGAGCAGCGTTATCCCTGCCAATCGAGCGATGAGCACCATTATCCCTGCCAATCGAGCGATGAGCACCGTTATTCCCGCCAATGGAGCGATGAGCACCGTTATCCCTGCCAATCGAGCGACGAGCACCGTTATCCCTGCCAATCGAGTGATGAGCACCGTTTTCCCTGCCAATCGAGCGATGAGCACCGTTATCCCCGCCAATCGAGCGATGAGCACCGTTATTCCCGCCAATCGAGCGATGAGCACCATTATCCCTGCCAATCGAGCGATGAGCACCGTTATCCCTGCCAATCGAGCGATGAGCACCGTTTTCCCTGCCAATCGAGCGATGAGCACCGTTATCCCCGCCAATCGAGCGATGAGCACCGTTATCCCCGCCAATCGAGCGATGAGCACCGTTATCCCCGCCAATCGAGCGATGAGCACCGTTATCCCTGCCGACTGAATCCCTCCCATATGTCTCTTGGGACATGAAGCCAGTTGTGCACCAGTCAGCACTGACACGGGTCGGATTCAAGACCGTGTTGCTCGCTCATGCGCCGCAAGCGGTACTTTTGCTGAGTGAGCTACCGAGCAGCCCAAGCGCGTACATATTGAAGAGTGATTAGCGTGTCATCCTTTATACAGTTTGTGATTGAAAGTATCTGAAGTCCTTGGACACTCTGATCCAGATTCCAAGCTAAGTGAATTTCGCTGGAGGTTTGATTCCCGCCACGGTACTTTCTGTACTGTGAGGCGATGTGGGATAAAAGTCTCCCTCTCTGTGGATTGGATGTGTAAATGACTTCATCGCCAGCGATCAGAGCGCTTGCTAATATTCCCTTATAAAATGCTAATTTTAACATTGCACTGGCAAATTACCATGCAATGCAAATGCTCCCTGAAATAGAAACAAAAACATTGCAGTACCTAATTTAAATTAAGAAATGTTTTTTTTTTTAACTAAAACAAACTGGACTCTATTGCAGTTCCATGAAAATAAGCGATAAACAGGTTTCAGTGTCTGAGGTAAGATGGGTAAGACACCTACGTATCTGAGTTACACTCGACAGGTATTCAGTGACATTACCAGAGTGCACCTTGTTCTTTGTCATTAGGAGAACTGTGTGTGTGTGTGTGTGCGTGTGTGTGTGTGTGTGTGCGTGTGCGTGTGCGTGTGCGTGTGTGCGTGTGCGTGTGCGTGAGGAGAAAGAGGAGATACTGGTGGAGCGTTTCTGAGTGTGTTTACAGTCAGTCGCAGTTAAACAGCTCACTCTACTAGGGCTCTAAATATTCATGGGAGCTCTTTGCAAAGATCTGGTGTGTCAACATTATTTAGAATTTAATTTGCAACATTAGAAATGTCCCATGCAGGCACCGGTAGATGTCTGCAGCTGTCTTAGGTGAGTTATCTGGCTGGTTTGTTGCAGGTGGTTCCCATCACTGAAAAAGGCCCGTCTCAGATTAGTCATTCCCATAGTGCTCTGTTTCCTCCGCGGCCACATTTTATGTTCTTTATACACAGAGCATTAGCATGGACTCAAGGCGTTCTCATAGTGCGGCCATATTGTATGTTCTTTATACACAGAGCGTTAGCATGGACTCACTGTGTTCTCATAGTGCGGCCATATTGTATGTTCTTTATACACAGAGCGTTAGCATGGACTCAAGGCGTTCTCATAGTGCGGCCATATTGTATGTTCTTTATACACAGAGCGTTAGCATGGACTCAAGGCGTTCTTATAGTGCGACCATATTGTATGTTCTTTATACACAGAGTGTTAGCATTGACTCAAGGCGTTCTCATAGTGCGACCATATTGTATGTTCTTTATACACAGAGCGTTAGCATGGACTCAAGGCGTTCTCATAGTGCGACCATATTGTATGTTCTTTATACACAGAGCGTTAGCATGGACTCAAGGCGTTCTCATAGTGCGGCCATATTGTATGTTCTTTATACACAGAGCGTTAGCATGGACTCAAGGCGTTCTCATAGTGCGGCCATATTGTATGTTCTTTATACACAGAGCGTTAGCATGGACTCAAGGCTGTTAGCAGGGCGCACTAAATAAAATGTTTTCAAAGGACAGTTCTTATTGACTTTCTTTTCAGCCAGAAAATAAATAATGCAGTGATGTCGTTTTTTTCTTAAAAAGTAACTACACCCACTGTCTCAGCCTGTCTATGCCTACTACACAATTTTAAAAAATACTTTGTGGGGAGAGCGAGGGAGAGGGGTGGGGGAGGAGGAGCTGTGTCCATCGTCATTTGCATAAATTAACGTACATTGTACAAATGATTTTGTATAACTCGGATCAAAATGACATTATTGTACATCGTACATCAAATATGAATCAAGATTCAGCAACTGCATGGCCTATTTCTCACCTCAAATATTTTCAGAAACATATTTTAGTGGACTACTTAGGTGGAATAAAAGAATTGAACAGGACGCCACGTTGTTCCGGTTTAAAAACGTGGAGGTGAAACGAAAGTAACGTAGCGGGTCTAACCAATCAAGTGCTGGTTGTTTCCGTTGTGGGCAGCAACAATTATCCATATGATGTGGAGGTACCTCCAAAGAGGTACTCTGACATCATGATTGGGGCGGGGGCAGTGTGAGGGCAGCACAAAGACGCTTTTCTACCAGTTTCTTATGATATACAATATTATTTCAGAATTGTTGAAATAGCGCATGAATAATAATGCATGAATAAGTTTCATTATAAGGTCGACATACAAACACGTTTACAACGAAAAATAAGTGATCTACAGTGTAGTTACTAAACCGGGATAGGTTGAAAATAGCCAAAGTCTCAGGCCTTATCATATATTCCTGTGTGTGTGTGTGTGTGTGTTTGTTTTTGTTTGTGTGTGTGAAATGCAGGGTTTGAGGACAGAGAAACAACATGTACAATCCCCCTAAACCATAAACCCTGACCTCTGACCCCTACACGCACGCACACACGCATACACACATGTACACACGCATAAACACACGCACGCACACATTTACACACGCATACACACACGCACACATTTACACACGCATACACACACACACACGCACACATGTACACACGCATACACGCACGCACACACGCATACACACATGTACACACGCATAAACACACGCACACACACATACACACGCACACACATGTACACACACACCACAGTGACAGTGTCTCTTGCTTTTGCTGGTGTGGTAAGATGAGCTCTCGTCCTTTAAAATGTGTGTCCAGATGGTGGTCATCTGGGTCATCGTGAAAAAGAAATCCACACATTTTAATCTTCCATAGACATGGAAACCTTTCAGTCTTCCACTTTAATATGAACTATTCGCTGCTGTTCGCCAGTACCCCTCACCCCCCGATCCTGGAGCTCTTCCCCTCCCAGCCCTGTCCCAACATCTGCCCAAACATCTTTCTACAGTCATCCTCATTCCAGAGGCCATTTTGTGGGTTTGTGTGTCGCGTGTTCTCCCACCTCTCACAGGAGCGCTCCTGAAGGATTTCAGTCATGTCTCATTATTTCTGATGCTTTGACGGGTCTGGAGAAAGTGTCCCTTTTTTGCGTTTGCTGCTAAATCGCAGCGCCCCCTGGTGGACCGCTGTCTCAGAGCAGTGCTGAAGCGGCGAGTTCTGTCAGTGCATGTCACTTCCACTCCCGCTATCCCATAATCCTCCTGCCCAAGTGTGCTGAAACCACTCGCTTGCTGCCACTCCAGCACACTTGCTTTGGTATCTCTTATTACGAGTGCCCAGATTTCTACATTTACATCTAATGACTACATTTCCCATAATCACCTCAGAGATTCTCCCATCTCCACTGATGGAATTTGTCCTCTTGCGGCTGTTTTTAAGGTGTAAAAACGGTAGTGCGGAGGAACGGGGAGATTAAACTCTCGTGGCTGATTCATAAACTGCATCTCTCTTCAGACTTCATACACATGAATGGTGATGTAGATTTGTCCAGCCAGTGAATATTGTAAGATGGCTGTAGACGAATGAAACCTTGATTCCCCTCTTTATTATTCTTGTATAAGTGTGTAGTGCTCGTCCATCTTGTGACACATTTAATGCAGCCTATTACAGTTTAACATGGGCTAAATCACACTACTGCCTCAGGCATTTATAAGTGCATGGATTTACTGTCTGCAGCTCAGAGATATGTATTAGCTGGTGTGTGTGTGTGTGTGTGCTTACTGGTATGTGTACTTGCTTACTAGTGTGTGTGTGTGTGTGTGTGTGTGCGCTTGCCGGTTTGTGTGTGTGTGTGTTTATTGGTGTGTGTCTGCCCTTTGCCGGTTTGTGTGTGTGTTTATTGGTGTTTGTTGTGTTGGTTCTGGTAGAGGAAAGATAGATTGACCCTCCTGTTTACCATTTATCATATGCCTGCTCACATGAACACTGTCATCCTTTAACCTGCTCACATGAACACTGTCATCCTTTAACCTGCTCACATGAACACTGTCATCCTTAAACCTGCTCACGTGAACACTGTCAACCTTAAACCTGCTCACATGAACACTGTCATCCTTAAACCTGCTCACGTGAACACTGTCATCCTTTAACCTGCTCACGTGAACACTGTCATCCTTAAACCTGCTCACATGAACACTGTCATCCTTTAACCTGCTCACATGAACACTGTCATCCTTAAACCTGCTCACACGAACACTGTCATCCTTTAACCTGCTCACATGAACACTGTCATCCTTAAACCTGCTCACGTGAACACTGTCAACCTTAAACCTGCTCACATGAACACTGTCATCCTTAAACCTGCTCACGTGAACACTGTCATCCTTAAACCTGCTCACATGAACACTGTCATCCTTTAACCTGCTCACGTGAACACTGTCATCCTTAAACCTGCTCACATGAACACTGTCATCCTTTAACCTGCTCACATGAACACTGTCATCCTTTAACCTGCTCACATGAACACTGTCATCCTTTAACCTGCTCACATGAACACTGTCATCCTTTAACCTGCTCACATGAACACTGAAATTTGTTCTCTCCAGTGAGACTTACTGTTTGTAGGATGGTTTCTATTGTGAAACTGGCTATCAGTCCACAGAAATGACATTTCAGAAGTGACATTTTCATCAGTTTCCTTTAGCAGGGAGTAGATGCAGCTGTATTTTATTATCTGGTTTGTCAGTAAAAGGCAGGATTCCCGTCTTGATGAACAGTATGTTTCTATTCTCATTAGGGCCAGTGGCAGAGTTATTGATTATTCAATGAGAATGAAAGCACAACACACCGCTAACTACAGTAGCATGTTTATCTACACGCAGGTCCAGCCATTTTCTGTCCGTGTGATCTGACTTTGATCAGCGTCATTATGGTGGTGTGGCTCTAATTGGCTTATTACACAGCTTCCTGTTTTACATAACTTATTTTCCCATCTGACCCTGTTGATGTAAATGGTACTGAATGCTGCTGTGTTTGAGTCCTGCTCATGGTTCGAGAGCCTTTCTGTCCGTCTCCTACCACGTGGGTTTTAGTTCTGTTCTTTTTTTGTGGATTTGGAAAAGGAAGAATACATCCCTTGTCAAAATAGTCACAAAATCACATTTTCTCCAACTTTTTATTGTTCAATTTTGAGGTTTCTGCTGATCCCGCTGCTCTTGAGTGTAATTTAGTCTGGTCTCTGAGACGGTTTTATAAGGCCTGTGAGGGGCCGGGCGAGAGGGACAGAGCACGTGTGGAAAAGATGCAGGTTTTCTGCGCGTCAGTGCCTTCAAACGTATCCCAGATGGAAATGCAAAACCTCAGAGAAAATGATTTGTTGACGCACACAGCGCACGCTTATACACGCTTGATGTGCGTTTGGTAAAAAAACTCCAAACACTCTGTGGATTTAATTTCCTGATTGAGCCACCCAAGGGCGTCCTATTTGGAGGGACATTGTTCTCACTCTAAACGCCTGGTGCATATGAGAGGAAACTGTGTGTGTGTGTGTGTGTTTGTGAGTGTGTGTGTGTGTGTGTGTGTTTGCGAGAGTATGCATGTGTGTGTGTATGTATGCGAGAGTATGCATGTGTGTGTGTATGTGTGAGAGTATGTGTGTGTGTGTGTGCGAGAGTATGCATGTTGTCTGTGTGCGAGAGTATGCATGTGTGTGTGTATGTATGCGAGAGTATGTGTGTGTGTGTGTGTGTGCGAGAGTATGCCTGTTGTGTGTGTGCGAGAGTATGCATGTGTGTGTGTATGTGTGAGAGTATGTGTGTGTGCAAGTGCGTGTGTATGAGGGGTGTGTCTGTGTGTATATATTTGGTGTGTATGTATGTATGTGGGATGTGTGTGTGCGCGTGAGAGTTAACTCTCTCAGGACATTTGGCTTGCCACTGTTGTAGTGCTGAATTCCCAGTTGGGAATGTGCTTCCGGTGGGAATGGTTCCAGGGCGCTGGCGTGTGTTCGGAGAAGCAGGGATATGTGGCAAAGGCTAGCGGACACAGCGAGAGGCTTTTCCGCATCGCGCTATTGTTCTCGCCTCCAATGATGGCCCCATTTTGAGCTCTTACATCTCTCCTCTGATTGGGTGGCAGTTATTAGGTTGTAGGTTATAGGTTGGATTCCCAGGTGTGCCGCTGTACCTGGAGCAGCTACTTTACCTGTGTATAAGAGCATGAGCTAAACGGCGCTAATGTGATTACATCATTCTGTTGCATGCTGGGACTGCCTCGGCTCAGTTGGGAGGTGCAGTCAGGGGTATGATGGCAGTTTAGCTGTTAGCTTCCTTATGCACTGATGATGGCAGTTTAGCTGGTAGCTTCTTTATGCATACTGACTAGAGGCTGCTATTGGGGAGATGGGTCTGTTTCTCCAGCTCGTTATACGATACCCTGTAATGAAAACCATCACCTTTCACCCACTCAGACACGTTACAGTACATTGCTGTGGTGTGTGTGTGTGTGTGTGTGTGTGTGAGAGAGAGAGAGTGTGTGTGTATATCTGTGTTTGTGTGTGTGTGTGTGTGAGAGAGAGAGAGAGAGTGTGTGTGTGTATATCTGTGTTCGTGTGTGTGTGCGTGTGAGAGAGAGTGTGTGTGTGTGTGTCTGTCTGTGTGTGTGTGTGTCTGTGTGTGTGTGTGCATGTGTGAGAGAGAAAGTGTGTGTGTGTGTGTGTGAGAGAGAGATAGTGTGTGTGTGTGTGTGCGTGTGAGAAAGTGTGTGTGTGTATGTGTGTGTGAGAGAGAGTGTGTGTGTGTGTGTGTGTCTGTGTGCGTGTGTGAGAGAGAAAGTGTGAGAGAGTGTGTGTGTGTGTGTGTATGTCTGTGTGAGTGTGCGCGTAAGAGAGAGTGTGTGTGTATGTATGTATGTCTGTGTGTGTGTGTGTGCATGTGAGAGAGAGAGAGTGTGTGTGTGTGTGAGAGAGTGTGTGTATGTTTGTGACAGTGTGTGTGTGTGTGTGTGCATGTGTGTGAGAGAGAGTGTGTGTGTGTCTGTGTGCGTGTGAGAGAGTGTGTGTGTGTGTGTGTGCGTGTGTGAGAAAGAGTGTGTGTGTATGTCCGTGAGAGTGTGTGTCTGTGTGTGTGTGTGTGCAGTTATAGGGTGTATGAGTGTGTAAAAGTGTTTAATACCTGTCCCCCCCCATGTGTGTATCTCAGTGGCTCTGGGGCGTAACCAGCCCCTGAAGCGGGAAAAGCCCAAATGGAAGAGTGACTACCCCATGACGGATGGCCAGCTCCGGAGCAAGCGTGATGAATTCTGGGATACGGCGCCGGCCTTCGAGGGCCGGAAGGAGATCTGGGATGCTCTCAAAGCCGCCGCCCAAGCCTTCGAGAGCAACGACCATGAGCTGGCGCAGGCTATCATCGACGGAGCCAATATAACCCTGCCACACGGTACTGCTGGGGTCCGCCGAGCTGCTACACCTGTGTCTACCTGTCTCCACTGCTACACCTGTCTATCTGTGTCTACCTGTCTACTGCTACACCTGTCTACCGGTGTCTACCTGTCTCCACTGCTACACCTGTCCACCTGTGTCTACCTGTCTACTGCTACACCTGTCTACCTGTCTCCACTGCTACACCTGTCTACCTGTGTCTACCTGTCTACTGCTACACCTGTCTATCTGTGTCTACCTGTCTACTGCTACACCTGTCTACCTGTGTCTACCTGTCTCCACTGCTACACCTGTCTACCTGTGTCTACCTGTCTACTACTACACCTGTCTACCTGTGTCTACCTGTCTCCACTGCTACACCTGTCTACCTGTGTCTACCTGTCTACTGCTACACCCGTCTACCTGTGTCTACCTGTCTTACCTGTCTCCACGTCTTCTACCTGTCACTATCTGTATACACTTCCTCCACTGTTTCTACCTGTGTCCACTGCTACACCTGTCTCTACCCACTACCTGTGCTTGTGTGTGTTGGTGCTATGCATGCATGTGTGTGTGTGTATGTGTGTGTGCGTTGGTGTGATTGTGTATGTGTGATAATGTGATAGCAGGGTCCAAAATTAACACCCGCCAGGCGCCAAATGCGAGTAAATGTTTCTATTGGCGGCTAAATTTTTCGGTGTCACCCGTCACTGGCGGGTGTATTAAAAACAAAAATAAGACAACATTGCATGGTTAGCGCTTTTTCCTTTGTATCAATGTAGTTGTGTAGCCTGTGGATGAAAGTCATGGAGGCGGAGTTTGTGTGTTGGACTTCTATTACAGTTTATGGTTAGACTGCTTGATGACATTGGACATCTCGGGACAGCGGTGGCTATTTTTAATCATAATGTTTGGCTGTCTTCCACTTTAATTCACTTAATTAGTTTGATTAATGCAATGATTTTATTGAATGTCTTTATTTGATATGTTTGTTTGTGTATTGTGGGTCTGCCCCACTGTCTATGTCTTTTTTGTTGTTGCTGGCGGCTACAACTGAAGTTCCCTAACGGGAAAATAAAAGTTATTCTATTCTATTCTTTCAACCTATAAAATATAAAGTATCATGTTCCAGATTTGTCTTCAAAGGGTTCCGTAAACTACGCTAGTCTCTCTATCTCGCACGTCCAAGTCGCGCAACCAAGAAACACCAAAGATTGTTTTGAAGGAGAAATGGCACATTGATGAATGGGAAAACACGGAGTTGGATCGGGTATGAGAAATAACGTTAAATAATGTCAATGTTCTGCTCCCAGTGCCGTTTATGCGCCACAGAAAATGCCTGCAATCGGCTAATCCCATTGTTACGGGCACTGAAACTGGAACCTGTAAAAGATTGTGTAAAGTCGAAGTGTCATAGGCTGTTCGCTGAATGTCCATTTAATCTTCGAGTGGATGTGCGAGTAAATTTGAGTTTACATTAACGACCACACACATTACACACACAACGTTAATATTGACTGTTTTCACCAACATGAATATTATTTGATTTCTCTAGATTGGATGAGAATAATTAGTTGATTGAAAACTTTGTAGGCTTCTCACTCTTTGTTCTAGTATCTTACTCTTCATCCAGTTTTGTTCTATAATATTTATGCACTTTGTAGGCTACTATTCTCACTCCTGTATGCCATGCAGGCTACTATTCTCACGTCTGTATGCCATGCAGGCTACTATTCTCACT
>CM040397.1:2784593-2848496 GCA_022702515.1 Ilyophis sp. 1 JC-2022
GTTAATAATAATGGTGGGTCGAACATACCAATTACTTATGGTTATGCCCTGTGATTGCTTTGCATCGTATTGCTGTGGTCTGTAATATAGAGGCCAGAGCGGTACGTTTGCGTGTCTTCGCTGCTGTATCCTGTTTTAAGGGTGTTAGAGAGTGTTTCAAACAGGACGAGCAGTCCTCCGGAGCGTAACAACCCCCCATTTGTAGACTACATTTCCCATCATTTTTGTGGGCAAATTGAAAACAACAATGGTGTCCCTTTTGTAAGATGATTACGGTGCGCAGAAGGTACGCTTGCAGGTGAAACGGCAGGTCACAGAAAATGGCTGCTTCTTTTTTTGGCGATGATGGATTGGCCTTTTGGCTGAATCTAGGGGGATGTAAGGATGTTTTTATAGACAAGGGTGCCGGAGAGGTCAAGAAAAAGCAGACACCCCCCTGCCAGAGGGATCACATTGAGGTAATTAAAACTGTAATAACTTTAGGGTGAGAGATTATCACACATTGCAGCGCCACACTGTAAGAGATGTCCTGCTCGCCTCACCGAGCTGTAAGGGAAGGTTTATAAGAGACATTATGGAGCTTTGAGAACCTGACTGTGTGTGCACACCCAGTGTTTACCTGCTGCATTTGCCTTGGTTTACCTGCGTCTCGGAGCCTCGGCCCTCCTGCTCTCCCTCGAGCTCCGGTGTCAGAGGTCTGGATACTTGTTTTTAGATGTGGAACTCAGAGTTTTAAAACTTGTTACATGTCCGATTGCATTGACTGGAAGATCCAGCTTCTAGGTTTTGCATTGGACTCTGTACTCAGCGGTGAAATAACTTGGATCCTACTGCTAGGAACTCAGAGGTATTGATACTTGTTCTCTTGTTTTCATACTTTGAATCTATTTTAGAAACTCAGAGGTCTTGGGGCTTGTTTTCAGAGCGGCAACTTCAGAACTAACTAACTTCGAAACTCAGAGGTTGATACTTGATACTTAGAACCTATTGCTAAAACTCAGAGGTCTTGACAGTTACATTTACTGAAGCAATTCCTTGTTCAGAATACAAAAGTAGCCCCCTCTTGAGATTAGGAAAGCAGTCGTTTGGCCCTCAGGAATGGCCCAGTACCTCCAGCTAAATGGGGTAACAGTCTGCTCAGGTGTGCTGGTCGGTGTGCCGGGAGATGGATCCTACATGCAGGATCTTACCTGTTACAGATGCATAAATCTGAATTTGGTGACTGGAAAACATAATTGAGCATTTCCCTTGAGTTCCCAGAATCCCTCAGTCACACTGCCTTCATGTAGTCACACGGGACCAGGAGGTTTGGCGAGACTGAAAGATATTTTTCTATGCCATTTCCCAAAGCGATTTCACGATTATTTGCATTACAAGAGGAAAATGTATTTTTCCCAAGGTTGTATGTCGTTGGAGAAAAAGCTGACAGAAGCTTTCAGTAACTTTTTCACTGTGTTATGGCATCATTTTTATATCGCTGGTGCAATCTGTAGCTGAGTGCAGAAATGTTACCGGGGTGTACTTTGGACACGTGATTGCTTTATGTGCTCTCATCTTGAGCAGCTGCTCACTGAATTTTATTCTCAATTTTGAAAGTTTTATGGCTTCACGCTGAAAGGTTTGAAGCGGATTGAAGTGCTGAAGCAGGAGTTGGGCCATACTTCATAAATATTAATGTCTCTTGGCCCCTGCAAGGTGATTTTGTTTTTCCTAAACAAGCGCTGCTTTAAGGAAGATATACATTAGCTGAGGATTAGGCCACGTTTCAGCCGTATTTTATTTTTATTTCAGAAAATTTAAATTGTGGGCGTGTCCCATCGCTGTGGTTTCGCAGATTATGTGACACACGTTACATTTCATGCTTTTGAGCTTTTAGCAGTAGCTCTTGTCCATACATTTTTAAATACAGTCTGTTTATGCAGCTGAATATCTTTACTGAAGTAATTGTGAAGGCCCGGGGTAAGCAGGCTCACCCACCCTGAGGCTCGCCCACCCTGAGGCTCGCCCACACTGAGGCTCGCCCACCCTGAGGCTCGCCCACACTGAGGCTCGCCCACCCTGAGGCTCGCCCACCCTGAGGCTCGCCCACACTGAGGCTCGCCCACCCTGAGGCTCGCCCACACTGAGGCTCGCCCACCCTGAGGCTTGCCGGTTGTGTTTTAGCTCAGAGCCGTTTCACACACAAATCACGGATAAGAAAGAGGTACGGCACGAGGACGTTAATAAATACTGTCCCCGCCCCCCGACCAGGTTCAGCCTGTACCTGAGCCCCGCCCACCCACTCCAGATTGCAGGTGCTTCATGGTGGAGCCTCATTAATTCCACAGTCCAATCACAAGCAGAGATGATGCGGAGGACACATCCCTCCTGTTCCAGAGCTTTTTCACAGGGTCATGTGACCCTGCCAGCCACCCCCCGCCCCAAAACCCCGCTCCCGAACCCCGCCAAAGCGCCACACCCACAGATAAACACACGTCACCCTCATAACCCCGCTGAGTAAATGTGGAACAGATGTCAGTTTGGCTGCAGACTTTCTCCCCTGATCTGTTCTTGTTGTTGTTTTATTTTCCTTGGTCTGGTTCCGCTGCTCCGGGTCTGTCCGGGTCTGTCCAGGTCAAACGAGGTGAGCGGCGCTCCTGAGTCTTGTGGCTGACGCCCCGATGGCGGATCGCGTAATTGCGCCGCACATCGTGCTAAGCGTGCAGCCGAGCGGCGCTGCTGATTGGTTATAAACGCACAAAACGGCCCCATGGTGGCAGCTGCCAGAGCGCGTTCCCAGAATGGGGTATTTCTCAAAGCTGGATGAACGAGTTGGCTGGATAACTACACCGAGTAAAACACGGAACCCCCCCAAATCTGGAACATGGACTGAAGTAAAAAGAGCTGTTCCGGGTTTTACTCAGTGCAGTTATACAACTAACTCAGTAATCCTGCTTTGTGAAACACGCCCCTGGTTTGCAGTTCATTGCACAGGAAGTGAAGCGAGAAGGTCCAACGCTTCCCCCACGTTTGGCTAGATCCACCACCTGGACCTGGTTATCACACCCCTGCCATGGTTACTGTTGCTAACAATATATTGTTAGCTACAGTTGCACACATTTCCATTTACACTGTAAAATATGTGTCTGAGAGTGTGTGTGTGTGTCCTGTGTATGTGTGTTGTGTGTCCATAGACATTATTGTCTATATCAAAACTGCTCCACCCAAAACACACTCTCCAAAACTGCTCTCTCTCTCTCTCTCTCTCTCTCTCTCTCTCTCTCTCTCTCTCTCCCTCTCTCCCTCACCCCCACTCTCCCGCTCTCTCTCTCTCTCTCTCTCTCTCTCTCTCTCTCTCTATCTCTCTCTGTGCCTGCAGTAGATTGGATGTACAGGCAGTGATTTGCTTGTTGGTGTTTGAGAGAGAGCCGTGTGGTTTTCTTGCTGTTGGAAGCTGTCAGACGGGATTTATTCCTCTTTGTGCAGAGACTAATGGCTGTATAGGGAAGTTTGTGTGAGCAGGTTTCAGGAGCTGTAACACATCTACACTCTACTTCTGCCTTTCATTATTTACACCAGTGCATTGTGGGCCAGTTGTCTGACAGCTAGCAGATTTGATCAATACAAGGGCATTCAACCGGATCCTGACATACAGGACATGCAGGTCGGACTCCCATCGATCGGCCAGACAGTCCCTGGCCTAGCAGGACCCGACCAATGAATAAAGCTTCTGTTGTATGCCTCCTAGCCTGCCTAAAAGGCTAATAAACACTAAATCAAATATTTTGAGTTATAAAGCCGAGTATCTTGCCTCCATTTCATAAATCACATATATCCTATTGTTTAAAAAAACTCAAATGTAATTAAGCTGTGCTACCGCATTTTGTGTCAAAAAAGAGGCATTCACTGAAATCCAAACTGAAACGTTTTGTTATTAACCCTTTAAAGGCTGGATTACAGAACTACCCTTCCCATGAGCCCTCTCTGCATGCAGCCCTGTGACATCACAGAGGGCTCACTCCAGGGCTGTGTTCCGAATCTGAGCCCTATCTACTGCGTACAGTGCACTGGCAGATGTGTGCTGTTTAATAGAATAGAATAGAATAAATTTTATTTTCCCGTTAAGGAACTTCAGTTGTAGCCCCTGCAACAACAAAAAAGACATAGACAGTGGGGCAGACCCACAACACACAAACAAATGTATCAAATAAAGACATTCAATAGAATCATTGCATTGATCAAACTAATTAAGTGAATTAAAGTAAAGTAAAGTCATACAGCCATGATTAAAAATAGCCCCCACTTTCCCGAGATGTCCAGTGGCATTAAGCAGTCCAACACACAAACTTTGCCTCCACGACTCTCCTCCATACACGCATCATCATGGTGTCTGTACACCGTCGAAACTGAGCACCGAACTATGTCAGCCTTCCCAGTCATCGCCTCACTCCTTCCCACCATTATCCTCTCCTTCTCTTCTGTGGTGGCCTTTGAAGATTGCCTGCAGTCCTCGATCAGTCCCAACATTTTCAACTCCGGTGAGGAGTGATGGTAAACTTTGTTGCTGCAGATCCAACGGACATTCCCGAGCATATGTTGCGAATGCGTCTCCATGGTGATGACCACAAACAGTGATATCGACGAGAAAATTTGTCAATATTATCAAAAGGAGCAGCAGGAGTACACTGAAAAATATCCAGCCCACGTTCCCGTCCAACCACAGACACACGGCGCATGAAAAAACAAACAACAAAATACATTCAAATTAAGAAACACGAACACGAGAGACGGCTGGACTACATGTCGCCATTACAGCGCCACATGACGTATGTGCACTGTTTAGTACGCGACGTGCAGTACGCAAAAGAATATCCTCAATACTATCTTTCATACTGTAGAAGTGTGGTAAGATGTCTCTCTCTTGAGGGAAAAAGTCAGCGAAGCTGCGCCTCATTTTTTAAAACGAAGCTTCACGTCATATTTATGCGACCAAAACGTTTGTGTACTTTTTGAAAAGTGTGCTCCCGAATGTACTCAGCGAAACCCCGGAAGTAAGTGTATCATACGGGGGGTTTAAGTATACTATATTTAGAAAAGATTTTCTCGTCCTGTTTACTCAACAAGTCTACCTAATAGTATGGAAGGGTGCAGATTTGGACACGGCCCAGGACTGTGTTCGGAATGGCTCCCTATACAGTTTATAGCGCACTATTTAGGGGATCCGAATCGATTTTGACAAATAGTTCACTCAATATATACAAACAGTCTACACGACTTGATTACGGGGGAGATGGCTGAGCCTGCACTGGTCTACAAATGTAAATATAAAAGTTTCATTTTATACGTTAAATTAATTGTGTATTCTCCGTTTAGTCAACTTTATAGCCACGATATAAATAAATGCAGTAGATTACATATGTTACAAAATGTTAACAATTTGTTAATTTAAGAACTATTGTGAGCTACGTTTCTTTGGAGTGCAGAAGGAACAGGTTTTAAAGGGATGATGTCATTGCTTTGAGAGGCACACTGGGGGGGCGGGGGGGTGGGGGGGGGTCCGTTGCTTTTCAGGATAAAGTGGAGCATCAACCCAGCCCCTCTCCATTCTGATTGGCCGACATAACTGGGACATAATGTGTGTGTGTGTGTGTGTGTTTGTGTGTGTGTGTGTGTGTGTGTGTGCGTGTGAGTGTGTGAGCGTGTGTGCATGTGTGATTGTGTGTGTGAGAGTGTGTGTGTGTGAGAGTGAGTGAGTGTGTGTGAGCGTGTGTGAACGTGTGTGTGTGTGTGTGTGAGTGAGTGAGTGAGTGTGTGTGTGTGTGTGTGTGTGTGTGTGTGTGTGTGTGCGCATGTCAGAGAGAGAGAGCATGTATATGTGAGAGAGAGATAATTGTGCGTGTGTGTGTGTGTGTGTGTGTGTGTGAAAGAGTATCTTTATGTGTGGGTGTGTGTGTGTGTGCGCATGTGTGAGAGAGAGAGTATCTGTGTGTGTGTGTGTGTGTGTGTGTGTGTGTGTGTGTGAGAGAGTATCTGTATGTGTGGGCGCGTGTGTGTGTCTGTACCATGTGTATGTCTATATTTATACAGTGCTGTGAAAAGGTTTTTGCCCCCTTCCTGATTTCCTCTATTCTTGCATATTTCTCACACTGGATGTTTTCAGATCTTTAGACAAAATATAATATTGATTTTAGGGAACCTGAGTAAACAAATGACACATTTGTTTTTTACTTATTAAATTTATTTAATGAACAATAAATCCCAACACCCATTTCCCTTGTGTGAAAAAGTAATTCCCCCTTTACAATAACTGCAGCCAATGTATAATAAAGTAATCATTTGTAATATTTGGTCACATATCCTTTGCATGCCATGACTTCCTGATGTCTTTGACCCAACAATATCAAAAGGCTCTTGAAATCTTATTTTCTTTTATTTCTACAAGCGATACTATAACCTCTCTGCATTTGAATGGATCTCTATGGGAATTGGGGGGTGGGACTAGATTTAGTATGCATCAGTAGCTGAAAGATATGCAAGTATAATATGGTGTGTTTTTGTTTGTATGTTGTTCCTGACAATATTTTTGAATAGAGAGATCACAAAACCATCACTCTGCTGCCAGATCTATATAATTATGTATGTGGTGTGTGTTAAGGGTTGTGTCTCCTGTGAGTGATAAGATAATGAGTGTGGGTGTGGGTGTGTGCAAAAGTATGTACTAATGTTTATTATGTGTGTTGTGTGTGTTGTGTGTATGTTCCTGTACGCTTATGGAGTGAGGGTGTGTGTGTGTGTCTACCACATGTATGTCTATATATATATGTGTGTGTGTGTGTGTGTGTAAGTATGTTCCTGTATGCTTATGAGTGAGTGTGTGTGTGTGTCTGTACCATGCGTATGTCTATATTTATATGTGTGTGTGTGTGTGTGTGTGTGTGTGTACGTATGTTCCTGTACGCTTATGAGTGAGGGTGTGTGTGTGTCTGTACCATGCGTATGTCTATATTTATATGTGTGTGTGTGTGTACGTATGTTCCTGTACGCCTATGAGTGAGTGTGTGTGTGTGTCTGTACCATGCGTATGTCTATATTTATATGTGTGTGTGTGTGTATGTATGTTCCTGTACGCTTATGAGTGAGTGTGTGTGTGTGTGTGTGTGTGTGTGTGTGTACGTATGTTCCTGTACGCTTATGAGTGAGGGTGTGTGTGTCTGTAGGGACAGGCAGGAGTGGTGGTTGTGTATATATATATATATATAGTATGTGTGGTTACTGTATACTATATAGTGTGATAAATAAGATAAAGGACTAGTGAATGTGTACTAATGGGACGGGCAGCTGTATCACAAGCACAATCCACAGCTTTCATCTAAAGCACCCGTCCATTAGCTTCCATGTCTAAAAGCTATTTCCATAAAGACATGCGATGATCTCAGATCAGCTGCTCTATCTTGCTGTACTCTACTTGAGTCTATATCTGTGTGATAAAAGTGATGTCATGATCTCAGATCAGCTGCTCTATCTTGCTGTACTCTATTTGAGTCTATATCTGTGTGATAAAAGTGATGTCATGATCTCAGATCAGCTGCTCTCTCTGCTGTACTCTACTTGTGTGAAAACAGTGACATCATTGCCTAAGAAACATTGTCTCCCTAAGTGGGAAGAATTATTAATTATTTCTTTATTACTCAGATTAGATCCAGAGAAATGCCAAACCTTAAACAGACTGGGGGGGGGGGGGGGGGTACTGAGAATAGCAATGGCTCTGTACTCTCTGCTGCTCTGATTGGACGATGCCCCAGCGTATCGTGAGAGTGGAACTGTGGGAGATGATGCAGACACACACTGACGCACTGGAGCTTTTGCAGTTAAACCTCATGGGACTTTTACAGGAAGAGAGAACCGTGTCTTGAGATGGCTGTTTGAAGACATTAGGGAGTGCTGCCATCTAGTGGCCAGTTGTGCTTTTTTAAATTTCCTTTAAGATGGTCAAAGGTCTTCAGCAGGAGCCAAACAAAGCCTCCAGAGAGCAGGAGTTTAGATACGGCTGTCAAAACACCAGGTGCTCCTTCTTATATGAAACGGGCTCTGTACAAGGTCCTGCCCCCACCATAATATTAATACAAGCACTTAGATTTAAGCCGTTGTTTTTAAAATCAGAATGAGGTGAGTGGAGTCTCTTTGCATTGTGCTTGTTTAAGACGGATGTCTTGTGCCACGCTGAGAAGCAGCCATTTTGTGGTGCAGATTTATTTATTTTTTGTTGTTGTAAAAGTGCTGTCATGGCAAATATTCTGGAGAATTGGAGCGAACTGTATTAATTGCTGTGATGTAAGACATTTCCAGTACATTCCGTCTCTCTGCAGGGGCCCAGTGAGGCATAACCTTCCTAACATACGTCTCTGGGGTTCTGTACCAGACTGCTGTCTCTCATAAAGTTGCTGAAGAAATATCTCTTATTTATTATATCCGGTTTTTAAGTAAGATGACATCTGAAGAGAAATTCAAACTTGTAACAAAGTTAAAATAAGCAATATTGCAAAGCTCTTATTTAAGCCTAATTTAAAAGTTACAGGGCTGTTATTGTTTTAAATAAAGAAATACATTGAGCAAAGTTCTCTGACAGAGTGGAAACACATTTCCACCCTGCATACGAGTCTTTCTATCTGGTCACTCAGCGAAAGGCCTTACGTGAGATAGAGCTACATGGTGTTTGGTTTAGGAGCTGTTTTACGTGAGATAGAGCGACATGGTGCTTAGTTTAGGAGCTGTTTTACATGAGATAGAGCTACATGGTACTTGGTATAGGAGCTGTTTTACGTGAGATAGAGCTACATGGTGTTTGATTATGGTGATGGTTTTCGATGATGCGGTGTGAAGGCGTTGATGTGAGCCGCACTCTGACCTCTGATGGCTCCTCCCCCTCCCCAGGTGCCCTGACGGAGTGCTACGACGAGCTGGGGAACAGGTATCAGCTGCCCGTCTACTGTCTGGCCCCGCCCATCAACACTATCGAGGAGAAGAGCGACCTGGAGATTCCCGACGATCCTGACCCCTCTCCTGACTCGGGCCAGGAATGCCTGCTTCGTCTGAGGCTGTCCACAGGGAAGGACCTGCGGCTGGCTGTGCGGAGCACCGACTCTGTGCTGCACATGAAGCGCCGCCTGCAGGTGGAAGAGGGCGTTGCGGCCGGCGCACAGCGCTGGTTCTTCTCGGGACGGCCGCTCGCGGATAAGATGAGCCTGGAGGAGCTTAAGATCTCCTGGGACT
This sequence comes from Ilyophis sp. 1 JC-2022, assembly GCA_022702515.1. Classification (NCBI taxonomy): domain Eukaryota; kingdom Metazoa; phylum Chordata; class Actinopteri; order Anguilliformes; family Synaphobranchidae; genus Ilyophis; species Ilyophis sp. 1 JC-2022. Next base: position 2,793,843 of record CM040397.1, read on the forward strand.
ACGTGGTGCAGGTGATCGTCAGCCAACCGCCGCCCCCACAGAACCCCACGTCCGTGGAGAACTAGCGCCCCCCGTAGGACAGGAGGGGCGGAGCAGGGCTACAGACCCGGATTTTGACTTTATTACTGTTGCTGTTGTTTTCAGCCCTTTTTGGAATTTGACTTTGTTTTTATGTTTTTTTTTAAAAATCGGCTGCGCAGTCGGATGCAGACCGGCCCGGAGCAGAATCCGAGGGGAGGTGTGCATGGACGGGGCCACACCCAGTTTTTACCTACTTTTAGGAAGCTGATCATTTAGTCTTGTTTGTCGCTGTTGTGTTTTTGAGGAGAAGTGAACAACCAAAAAAAAAAATTGATTACAAATTTAACAATAAAAGGGGGCGGGGATAATGGGTATCATGTGACTATTAAAAAATACTTTTTTTTTTTTTTTTAAAGCTTTGATAAATTTTCAATTCTCAGATGAGCTAATGGTCTGAGAGGAGCAGCTTTATACAGGAGCTGATTCTTCTTTGTTTCTCCTCTTCTGGAGCCTGTAGTTCCTGTGTCTGTAGTTCCTGTGTCTGTAGTTATTGTGTCTGTAGTTCCTGTGTCTGTAGTTCCTGTGGGTGAGGATGTTAAGAGCACAAACAGAGCCATCATGAATCAGGGCCTTTGTATCCGGACACATTTCTACTCTGAAGGGCGATGGAAGGGCAGGGCTGGTCAGGACTGGTCAGGACTGCAGCAGTAACTCTTCTGTGATGTGATTCAGGTGGAGACCAGACTGGGCAGATTCCTCATCTCAGAGGAGAGGCATGCTGGGATATGTAACTCTGTCTGCTGTCAGACTACAGGAGTAAGGGCCTAGAACAGAGCGTGTGTGTGTGTGTGTGTATGTAATGTGTGTGAGAGAGAGAGAGAGAGAGCGAGTGAGCGAGCGAGAGTGAGAGTGAGAGTGAGAGTGAGAGTGTGAGAGTGAGAGCGTGAGAGTGAGAGTGAGAGTGAGAGTGAGAGCGAGAGCGTGTCTGTATGTCTGTGTGAGAGAAAGATAGTGTGTGTGTGTGTTTGTGTGAGAGAGAGTGTCTATATGTGTGTGTTTGTGTGTGAGAGAGAGAATGGGTGTGTGTGTGTGTGTATGTATATGTGTGTGAGAGAGAGAGAGCGAGTGAGCGAGTGAGAGCGAGAGAGAGTGAGAGAGAGAGCGAGTGAGCGAGTGAGAGAGAGAGAGAGAGCGAGAGAGAGCGAGAGCGTGTCTGTATGTCTGTGTGAGAGAAAGAGAGTGTGTGTGTGTGTGTGTGTGTGTTTGTGTGAGAGAGAGTGTCTATATGTGTGTGTTTGTGTGTGAGAGAGAGAATGGGTGTGTGTGTGTGTGTGTGTGTGATGATGAGATGAGATTAACTTTATTGTCCCCGAAGGGAAAATTGATTCAGGCACAGAGTAATTGAAACTGCACAGCAGACAGTACACAACATCAAAGTGGACAAACAATCAGGATGTTTTGGTTCCATCAACACATGAGTGTGGACTCACAAGAGTGTGTGAGCAGAGAGTGTGTGTGTGTGTGTAAGGAGAGAGGGAGAATGGAGTGTATGACTGAATGAATGTGTCGTGGGTGTGTGAGTGACTGTGCTGATGGAGAAGATCGTACTGTGGAGTCGTTTGTCTGAATGAATTTAACGGTGAGCGTGCATTTATGAATGTGAGGGTGTACCAGACTGGTGCAGGCAGGCAGACAGACAGACGGAGCAGCTCTTCTCCTCTGAATGACGCCCTCTGATGAACGGAATGCAGTCCTTTTTCACACTTCCCTTCTTGTGTGTGTTTTTCTTTTTTATATTTTCTAATGATTTTTAAAAGTGTTCATGCAATATGTCTGTCTGGGGTGAAAACAAAATGTCTATGCCACATATAATATTGCATATTTCAGCATTTTAAAATGTGCAGAAGTAAACTGATCAATATTTCTACTCTGTTGTCTTTTATTTCCACTGATGGGGTGATATTTCTGGAGTTTTTACCGACACATTCTTTTGGAGTTGTCTATGAAACACAAGCCTTGTGAGAACGGGTTTGTCCTGTAGATTTAAACACAGGCAGTTTATAATATTTGTGTTTTATTACATACTACATTAAATATTATACACAGGCAGTTTATAAGATCTGTGTTTTACACGCTATATGTCCTCCCTGGTTTGGTTTTTAAAATGGTTCCAGTGAACGTTTAGGCAGAATAAACACATGCATGTGCCTTTAAAACAGAAGAAATTCTGGGGCTCGAACCCCAGACTTTCTTGTCTCATAATTTTATTGTCCAAGCTCACATATCCCTTTTTTATCAAAATAAGTGACATGTTCTGGTCCTTCTGTTAAAATATGGAGGTAATTTTCCCTTTAAAAGGAGAACAGGATGGATTTTTGAGTGGGCTCGCTCGTGATTGGTCAGATGTAGAATGCAAGGATCTTTGGGGCCAGAATTGATCACCTGATAGGTTAATCTGCTTTTTGAGGGAGGATAGCTTTGTCAGACTGTAACTCTGTTCATATAGACCACGGCTCGACTGTGTGGTTCATAAATAATGAACGGCTGAAAAATGTGGTTAAGCCGCTCATTCAAAAATGAGGAATCTTCATATTTCAATTTTTTTATTTATTTGTCCCACTGAGATTTATTAAAAATCTATTTTTCAAGGGATCCACAGCTGAGAGGCAGCAGGTTTTAAGATTAAGTTTTAAGTTTTTTTCTTGTTCCCCAAGGACTTACAAAACATACGTTTGGAAAATATACAGCTTTGATACATGTAGTCTATTTAAACAGCTGTTTTTTTATGGGGATCTTCAGGACCTTCCAAAGCCCTGCCCATCGAGATATATAACAACGGGCCCTGCCCCAGCGCTGATCTCATGGGTCAGCCCTGGGTCAAATGCCTGTGTGAAATACTATACGTCTCTGGGAGCAGGTGAAATTTAAAACACTGCCACAGGTCCCTGGGAATTTTCAGCTGAAACAGATCACTCACCAAAATGTACAATCATATAAAGGGAAGTAAATGTTCTTTTTAAGTCGGTCAGCAATCTGTAGGAATTTCTACTGGTGTCTGAATGGTATGTGAGATAATGAATGTGATCCAGGTTTGCTCAAAGACTGCTCTAGTTCCAGGCCTATTAAGTGTGAATGTTTTTGTGTTTCTATAACTTTGTTGAACTTGCTGTGTCATGCTGGTAAAATCTTCTGAAACCTGGGCTAACAGTATAAGTGGGGTAATCATGGAACTGAACAAACATCAGCGTGAAGCATAAACACCAGAGGCAGGGCAACTGGTGGTGGTTAAAAGTTGAACATGTGACGTTTCCTGGGCTGTGTGAAAATTATCTGCGTGTCGATACTGTTCGGCTACATTCTCTGCGTGTCAATACCTTAGAAAACAAAATCATGCAACATAGACAGTCGGGATCAGTCTAAAATAATGTCATGCTTTGTACTCAGAACTCTCACTGTAGTTAATCTTTATGTGGATTTGAATGGGGTCAAAACCGTTATTCAACTTTTTTTTAACAGCTTATCCAAGTTTAATCTGCTGTGAACATTTTACACGGGAACCTTAATTTATCTCCTGCTCTCTAGTGGGTGGAAAAATGTATGCGGTTTCTTTTTGTACTCCCCTGTCAGTGCCTTACCTGTGTGAGTGAGGAAGTGTGGGGCAGTGTCTTACCTGTGTGAGTGAGAAAGTGTGGGGCAGTGTCTTACCTGTGTGAGTGAGAGAGTGTGGGACAGTGCCTTACCTGTGTGAGTGAGAGAGTGTGGGACAGTGCCTTACCTGTGTGAGTGAGAAAGTGTGGGACAGTGCCTTACCTGTGTGAGTGAGAAAGTGTGGGACAGTGCCTTACCTGTGTGAGTGAGAAAGTGTGGGACAGTGCCTTACCTGTGTGAGTGAGAAAGTGTGGGACAGTGCCTTACCTGTGTGAGTGAGAAAGTGTGGGACAGTGCCTTACCTGTGTGAGTGAGAAAGTGTGGGACAGTGCCTTACCTGTGTGAGTGAGAAAGTGTGGGACAGTGCCTTACCTGTGTGAGTGAGAAAGTGTGGGACAGTGCCTTACCTGTGTGAGTGAGAAAGTGTGGGACAGTGCCTTACCTGTGTGAGTGAGAAAGTGTGGGACAGTGCCTTACCTGTGTGAGTGAGAGAGTGTGGGACAGTGCCTTACCTGTGTGAGTGAGAAAGTGTGGGACAGTGCCTTACCTGTGTGAGTGAGAAAGTGTGGGACAGTGCCTTACCTGTGTGAGTGAGAAAGTGTGGGACAGTGCCTTACCTGTGTGAGTGAGAAAGTGTGGGACAGTGCCTTACCTGTGTGAGTGAGAAAGTGTGGGACAGTGCCTTACCTGTGTGAGTGAGAAAGTGTGGGACAGTGCCTTACCTGTGTGAGTGAGAAAGTGTGGGACAGTGCCTTACCTGTGTGAGTGAGAAAGTGTGGGACAGTGCCTTACCTGTGTGAGTGAGAAAGTGTGGGACAGTGCCTTACCTGTGTGAGTGAGAAAGTGTGGGACAGTGCCTTACCTGTGTGAGTGAGAAAGTGTGGGACAGTGCCTTACCTGTGTGAGTGAGAAAGTGTGGGACAGTGCCTTACCTGTGTGAGTGAGAAAGTGTGGGACAGTGCCTTACCTGTGTGAGTGAGAAAGTGTGGGACAGTGCCTTACCAGTGTGAGTGAGAAAGTGTGGGACAGTGCCTTACCTGTGTGAGTGAGAAAGTGTGGGACAGTGCCTTACCTGTGTGAGTGAGAAAGTGTGGGACAGTGCCTTACCTGTGTGAGTGAGAAAGTGTGGGACAGTGCCTTACCTGTGTGAGTGAGAAAGTGTGGGACAGTGCCTTACCTGTGTGAGTGAGAAAGTGTGGGACAGTGCCTTACCTGTGTGAGTGAGAAAGTGTGGGACAGTGCCTTACCTGTGTGAGTGAGAAAGTGTGGGACAGTGCCTTACCTGTGTGAGTGAGAAAGTGTGGGACAGTGCCTTACCTGTGTGAGTGAGAAAGTGTGGGACAGTGCCTTACCTGTGTGAGTGAGAAAGTGTGGGACAGTGCCTTACCTGTGTGAGTGAGAAAGTGTGGGACAGTGCCTTACCTGTGTGAGTGAGAAAGTGTGGGACAGTGCCTTACCTGTGTGAGTGAGAAAGTGTGGGACAGTGCCTTACCTGTGTGAGTGAGAAAGTGTGGGACAGTGCCTTACCTGTGTGAGTGAGAGAGTGTGGGACAGTGCCTTACCTGTGTGAGTGAGAAAGTGTGGGACAGTGCCTTACCTGTGTGAGTGAGAGAGTGTGGGACAGTGCCTTACCTGTGTGAGTGAGAAAGTGTGGGACAGTGCCTTACCTGTGTGAGTGAGAAAGTGTGGGACAGTGCCTTACCTGTGTGAGTGAGAAAGTGTGGGACAGTGCCTTACCTGTGTGAGTGAGAAAGTGTGGGACAGTGCCTTACCTGTGTGAGTGAGAAAGTGTGGGACAGTGCCTTACCTGTGTGAGTGAGAAAGTGTGGGACAGTGCCTTACCTGTGTGAGTGAGAAAGTGTGGGACAGTGCCTTACCTGTGTGAGTGAGAAAGTGTGGGACAGTGCCTTACCTGTGTGAGTGAGAAAGTGTGGGACAGTGCCTTACCTGTGTGAGTGAGAAAGTGTGGGACAGTGCCTTACCTGTGTGAGTGAGAAAGTGTGGGACAGTGCCTTACCTGTGTGAGTGAGAAAGTGTGGGACAGTGCCTTACCTGTGTGAGTGAGAAAGTGTGGGACAGTGCCTTACCTGTGTGAGTGAGAAAGTGTGGGACAGTGCCTTACCTGTGTGAGTGAGAAAGTGTGGGACAGTGCCTTACCTGTGTGAGTGAGAAAGTGTGGGACAGTGCCTTACCTGTGTGAGTGAGAAAGTGTGGGACAGTGCCTTACCTGTGTGAGTGAGAAAGTGTGGGACAGTGCCTTACCTGTGTGAGTGAGAAAGTGTGGGACAGTGCCTTACCTGTGTGAGTGAGAAAGTGTGGGACAGTGCCTTACCTGTGTGAGTGAGAAAGTGTGGGACAGTGCCTTACCTGTGTGAGTGAGAAAGTGTGGGACAGTGCCTTACCTGTGTGAGTGAGAAAGTGTGGGACAGTGCCTTACCTGTGTGAGTGAGAAAGTGTGGGACAGTGCCTTACCTGTGTGAGTGAGAAAGTGTGGGACAGTGCCTTACCTGTGTGAGTGAGAAAGTGTGGGACAGTGCCTTACCTGTGTGAGTGAGAAAGTGTGGGACAGTGTCTTACCTGTGTGAGTGAGAAAGTGTGGGACAGTGCCTTACCTGTGTGAGTGAGAAAGTGTGGGACAGTGTCTTACCTGTGTGAGTGAGAAAGTGTGGGACAGTGCCTTACCTGTGTGAGTGAGAAAGTGTGGGACAGTGCCTTACCTGTGTGAGTGAGAAAGTGTGGGACAGTGCCTTACCTGTGTGAGTGAGAAAGTGTGGGACAGTGCCTTACCTGTGTGAGTGAGAAAGTGTGGGACAGTGTCTTACCTGTGTGAGTGAGAAAGTGTGGGACAGTGCCTTACCTGTGTGAGTGAGAAAGTGTGGGACAGTGTCTTACCTGTGTGAGTGAGAAAGTGTGGGACAGTGCCTTACCTGTGTGAGTGAGAAAGTGTGGGACAGTGCCTTACCTGTGTGAGTGAGAAAGTGTGGGACAGTGCCTTACCTGTGTGAGTGAGAAAGTGTGGGACAGTGCCTTACCTGTGTGAGTGAGAGAGTGTGGGACAGTGCCTTACCTGTGTGAGTGAGAAAGTGTGGGACAGTGCCTTACCTGTGTGAGTGAGAAAGTGTGGGACAGTGCCTTACCTGTGTGAGTGAGAAAGTGTGGGACAGTGCCTTACCTGTGTGAGTGAGAAAGTGTGGGACAGTGCCTTACCTGTGTGAGTGAGAAAGTGTGGGACAGTGCCTTACCTGTGTGAGTGAGAGAGTGTGGGACAGTGCCTTACCTGTGTGAGTGAGAAAGTGTGGGACAGTGCCTTACCTGTGTGAGTGAGAGAGTGTGGGACAGTGCCTTACCTGTGTGAGTGAGAAAGTGTGGGACAGTGCCTTACCTGTGTGAGTGAGAGAGTGTGGGACAGTGCCTTACCTGTGTGAGTGAGAAAGTGTGGGACAGTGCCTTACCTGTGTGAGTGAGAGAGTGTGGGACAGTGCCTTACCTGTGTGAGTGAGAAAGTGTGGGACAGTGCCTTACCTGTGTGAGTGAGAAAGTGTGGGACAGTGCCTTACCTGTGTGAGTGAGAAAGTGTGGGACAGTGCCTTACCTGTGTGAGTGAGAAAGTGTGGGACAGTGCCTTACCTGTGTGAGTGAGAAAGTGTGGGACAGTGCCTTACCTGTGTGAGTGAGAAAGTGTGGGACAGTGCCTTACCTGTGTGAGTGAGAAAGTGTGGGACAGTGCCTTACCTGTGTGAGTGAGAAAGTGTGGGACAGTGCCTTACCTGTGTGAGTGAGAAAGTGTGGGACAGTGCCTTACCTGTGTGAGTGAGAAAGTGTGGGACAGTGCCTTACCTGTGTGACTGAGAGAGTGTGGGACAGTGCCTTACCTGTGTGAGTGAGAAAGTGTGGGACAGTGTCTTACCTGAGTGAGGAAGTGTGGGACAGTGCCTTACCTGTGTGAGTGAGAAAGTGTGGGACAGTGCCTTACCTGTGTGAGTGAGAAAGTGTGGGACAGTGCCTTACCTGTGTGAGTGAGAAAGTGTGGGACAGTGCCTTACCTGTGTGAGTGAGAAAGTGTGGGACAGTGCCTTACCTGTGTGAGTGAGAAAGTGTGGGACAGTGCCTTACCTGTGTGAGTGAGAAAGTGTGGGACAGTGCCTTACCTGTGTGAGTGAGAAAGTGTGGGACAGTGCCTTACCTGTGTGAGTGAGAAAGTGTGGGACAGTGCCTTACCTGTGTGAGTGAGAAAGTGTGGGACAGTGCCTTACCTGTGTGAGTGAGAAAGTGTGGGACAGTGCCTTACCTGTGTGAGTGAGAAAGTGTGGGACAGTGCCTTACCTGTGTGAGTGAGAAAGTGTGGGACAGTGCCTTACCTGTGTGAGTGAGAAAGTGTGGGACAGTGCCTTACCTGTGTGAGTGAGAAAGTGTGGGACAGTGCCTTACCTGTGTGAGTGAGAAAGTGTGGGACAGTGCCTTACCTGTGTGAGTGAGAAAGTGTGGGACAGTGCCTTACCTGTGTGAGTGAGAAAGTGTGGGACAGTGCCTTACCTGTGTGAGTGAGAAAGTGTGGGACAGTGCCTTACCTGTGTGAGTGAGAAAGTGTGGGACAGTGCCTTACCTGTGTGAGTGAGAAAGTGTGGGACAGTGCCTTACCTGTGTGAGTGAGAAAGTGTGGGACAGTGCCTTACCTGTGTGAGTGAGAAAGTGTGGGACAGTGCCTTACCTGTGTGAGTGAGAAAGTGTGGGACAGTGCCTTACCTGTGTGAGTGAGAAAGTGTGGGACAGTGCCTTACCTGTGTGAGTGAGAAAGTGTGGGACAGTGCCTTACCTGTGTGAGTGAGAAAGTGTGGGACAGTGCCTTACCTGTGTGAGTGAGAAAGTGTGGGACAGTGCCTTACCTGTGTGAGTGAGAAAGTGTGGGACAGTGCCTTACCTGTGTGAGTGAGAAAGTGTGGGACAGTGCCTTACCTGTGTGAGTGAGAAAGTGTGGGACAGTGCCTTACCTGTGTGAGTGAGAAAGTGTGGGACAGTGCCTTACCTGTGTGAGTGAGAAAGTGTGGGACAGTGCCTTACCTGTGTGAGTGAGAAAGTGTGGGACAGTGCCTTACCTGTGTGAGTGAGAAAGTGTGGGACAGTGCCTTACCTGTGTGAGTGAGAAAGTGTGGGACAGTGCCTTACCTGTGTGAGTGAGAAAGTGTGGGACAGTGCCTTACCTGTGTGAGTGTGGGACAGTGCCTTACCTGTGTGAGTGAGAAAGTGTGGGACAGTGCCTTACCTGTGTGAGTGAGAAAGTGTGGGACAGTGCCTTACCTGTGTGAGTGAGAAAGTGTGGGACAGTGCCTTACCTGTGTGAGTGAGAAAGTGTGGGACAGTGCCTTACCTGTGTGAGTGAGAAAGTGTGGGACAGTGCCTTACCTGTGTGAGTGAGAAAGTGTGGGACAGTGCCTTACCTGTGTGAGTGAGAAAGTGTGGGACAGTGCCTTACCTGTGTGAGTGAGAAAGTGTGGGACAGTGCCTTACCTGTGTGAGTGAGAGAGTGTGGGACAGTGCCTTACCTGTGTGAGTGAGAAAGTGTGGGACAGTGCCTTACCTGTGTGAGTGAGAAAGTGTGGGACAGTGCCTTACCTGTGTGAGTGAGAAAGTGTGGGACAGTGCCTTACCTGTGTGAGTGAGAAAGTGTGGGACAGTGCCTTACCTGTGTGAGTGAGAAAGTGTGGGACAGTGCCTTACCTGTGTGAGTGAGAAAGTGTGGGACAGTGCCTTACCTGTGTGAGTGAGAAAGTGTGGGACAGTGCCTTACCTGTGTGAGTGAGAAAGTGTGGGACAGTGCCTTACCTGTGTGAGTGAGAAAGTGTGGGACAGTGCCTTACCTGTGTGAGTGAGAAAGTGTGGGACAGTGCCTTACCTGTGTGAGTGAGAAAGTGTGGGACAGTGCCTTACCTGTGTGAGTGAGAAAGTGTGGGACAGTGCCTTACCTGTGTGAGTGAGAAAGTGTGGGACAGTGCCTTACCTGTGTGAGTGAGAAAGTGTGGGACAGTGCCTTACCTGTGTGAGTGAGAAAGTGTGGGACAGTGCCTTACCTGTGTGAGTGAGAAAGTGTGGGACAGTGCCTTACCTGAGTGAGTGAGAAAGTGTGGGACAGTGCCTTACCTGTGTGAGTGAGAAAGTGTGGGGCAGTGCCTTACCTGTGTGAGTGAGAAAGTGTGGGACAGTGCCTTACCTGTGTGACTGAGAGAGTGTGGGACAGTGCCTTACCTGTGTGAGTGAGAAAGTGTGGGACAGTGCCTTACCTGTGTGAGTGAGAGAGTGTGGGACAGTGCCTTACCTGTGTGAGTGAGAAAGTGTGGGACAGTGCCTTACCTGTGTGAGTGAGAGAGTGTGGGACAGTGCCTTACCTGTGTGAGTGAGAAAGTGTGGGACAGTGCCTTACCTGTGTGAGTGAGAAAGTGTGGGGCAGTGCCTTACCTGTGTGAGTGAGAAAGTGTGGGACAGTGCCTTACCTGTGTGAGTGAGAAAGTGTGGGACAGTGTCTTACCTGAGTGAGGAGAAAGTGTGGGACAGTGCCTTACCTGTGTGAGTGAGAAAGTGTGGGACAGTGCCTTACCTGTGTGAGTGAGAAAGTGTGGGACAGTGCCTTACCTGTGTGAGTGAGAAAGTGTGGGACAGTGCCTTACCTGTGTGAGTGAGAAAGTGTGGGGCAGTGTCTTACCTGTGTGAGTAAGTGTGGGACAGTGCCTTACCTGTGTGAGTGAGAAAGTGTGGGACAGTGCCTTACCTGTGTGAGTGAGAAAGTGTGGGACAGTGTCTTACCTGAGTGAGTGAGAAAGTGTGGGACAGTGCCTTACCTGTGTGAGTGAGAAAGTGTGGGACAGTGCCTTACCTGTGTGAGTGAGAAAGTGTGGGACAGTGCCTTACCTGTGTGAGTGAGAAAGTGTGGGACAGTGCCTTACCTGTGTGAGTGAGGAAGTGTGGGACAGTGCCTTACATGTGTGAGTGAGAAAGTGTGGGGCAGTGTCTTACCTGAGTGAGGAAGTGTGGGACAGTGCCTTACCTGTGTGAGTGAGAAAGTGTGGGGCAGTGTCTTACCTGAGTGAGGAAGTGTGGGACAGTGCCTTACCTGTGTGAGTGAGAAAGTGTGGGGCAGTGTCTTACCTGAGTGAAGAAGTGTGGGACAGTGCCTTACCTGTGTGAGTGAGAAAGTGTGGGGCAGTGTCTTACCTGAGTGAGGAAGTGTGGGGCAGTGCCTTACCTGTGTGAGTGAGAAAGTGTGGGGCAGTGTCTTACCTGAGTGAGGAAGTGTGGGACAGTGCCTTACCTGTGTGAGTGAGAGAGTGTGGGACAGTGCCTTACCTGTGTGAGTGAGAAAGTGTGGGACAGTGCCTTACCTGTGTGAGTGAGAAAGTGTGGGGCAGTGTCTTACCTGAGTGAGGAAGTGTGGGACAGTGCCTTACCTGTGTGAGTGAGAAAGTGTGGGGCAGTGTCTTACCTGAGTGAGGAAGTGTGGGACAGTGCCTTACCTGTGTGAGTGAGAAAGTGTGGGGCAGTGTCTTACCTGAGTGAGGAAGTGTGGGGCAGTGCCTTACCTGTGTGAGTGAGAAAGTGTGGGACAGTGCCTTACCTGTGTGAGTGAGAGAGTGTGGGGCAGTGTCTTACCTGAGTGAGGAAGTGTGGGACAGTGCCTTACCTGTGTGAGTGAGAAAGTGTGGGACAGTGCCTTACCTGTGTGAGTGAGAGAGTGTGGGACAGTGCCTTACCTGTGTGAGTGAGAAAGTGTGGGACAGTGCCTTACCAGTGTGAGTGAGAGAGTGTGGGACAGTGCCTTACCTCTGTGAGTGAGAAAGTGTGGGACAGTGCCTTACCTGTGTGAGTGAGAAAGTGTGGGACAGTGCCTTACCTGTGTGAGTGAGAGAGTGTGGGACAGTGCCTTACCTGTGTGAGTGAGAAAGTGTGGGACAGTGCCTTACCTGTGTGAGTGAGAAAGTGTGGGACAGTGCCTTACCTGTGTGAGTGAGAAAGTGTGGGACAGTGCCTTACCTGTGTGAGTGAGAAAGTGTGGGACAGTGCCTTACCTGTGTGAGTGAGAAAGTGTGGGACAGTGCCTTACCTGTGTGAGTGAGAAAGTGTGGGACAGTGCCTTACCTGTGTGAGTGAGAAAGTGTGGGACAGTGCCTTACCTGTGTGAGTGAGAAAGTGTGGGACAGTGCCTTACCTGTGTGAGTGAGAAAGTGTGGGACAGTGCCTTACCTGTGTGAGTGAGAGAGTGTGGGACAGTGCCTTACCTGTGTGAGTGAGAAAGTGTGGGACAGTGCCTTACCTGTGTGAGTGAGAGAGTGTGGGACAGTGCCTTACCTGTGTGAGTGAGAGAGTGTGGGACAGTGCCTTACCTGAGTGAGTGAGAAAGTGTGGGACAGTGCCTTACCTGTGTGAGTGAGAGAGTGTGGGACAGTGCCTTACCTGTGTGAGTGAGAAAGTGTGGGACAGTGCCTTACCTGAGTGAGTGAGAAAGTGTGGGACAGTGCCTTACCTGTGTGAGTGAGAAAGTGTGGGACAGTGCCTTACCTGTGTGAGTGAGAGAGTGTGGGACAGTGCCTTACCTGTGTGAGTGAGAAAGTGTGGGACAGTGCCTTACCTGTGTGAGTTGGAAAGTGTGGGACAGTGCCTTACCTGTGTGAGTGAGAAAGTGTGGGACAGTGCCTTACCTGAGTGAGTGAGAAAGTGTGGGACAGTGCCTTACCTGTGTGAGTGAGAGAGTGTGGGACAGTGCCTTACCTGTGTGAGTGAGAAAGTGTGGGACAGTGCCTTACCTGTGTGAGTGAGAGAGTGTGGGACAGTGCCTTACCTGTGTGAGTGAGAAAGTGTGGGACAGTGCCTTACCTGTGTGAGTGAGAAAGTGTGGGACAGTGCCTTACCCGTGTGAGTGAGAAAGTGTGGGACAGTGTCTTACCTGAGTGAGTGGGAGAGTGTGGGGCAGTGCCTTACCTGTGTGAGTGAGAGAGTGTGGGACAGTGCCTTACCTGTGTGAGTGAGAAAGTGTGGGACAGTGCCTTACCCGTGTGAGTGAGAAAGTGTGGGACAGTGTCTTACCTGAGTGAGTGAGAAAGTGTGGGACAGTGCCTTACCTGTGTGAGTGAGAAAGTGTGGGACAGTGCCTTACATGTGTGAGTGAGAAAGTGTGGGACAGTACCTTACCTGTGTGAGTGAGAAAGTGTGGGACAGTGCCTTACCTGTGTGAGTGAGAAAGTGTGGGACAGTACCTTACCTGTGTGAGTGAGAAAGTGTGGGACAGTGCCTTACCTGAGTGAGTGAGAAAGTGTGGGACAGTGCCTTACCTGTGTGAGTGAGAGAGTGTGGGACAGTGCCTTACCTGTGTGAGTGAGAAAGTGTGGGACAGTGCCTTACCTGTGTGAGTGAGAAAGTGTGGGACAGTGCCTTACCTGTGTGAGTGAGAAAGTGTGGGACAGTGCCTTACCTGTGTGAGTGAGAGAGTGTGGGACAGTGCCTTACCTGTGTGAGTGAGAAAGTGTGGGACAGTACCTTACCTGTGTGACTGAGAGAGTGTGGGACAGTGCCTTACCTGTGTGAGTGAGAAAGTGTGGGACAGTACCTTACCTGTGTGACTGAGAGAGTGTGGGACAGTGCCTTACTTGAGTGAGTGAGAAAGTGTGGGACAGTGCCTTACCTGTGTGAGTGAGAAAGTGTGGGGCAGTGCCTTACCTGTGTGAGTGAGAAAGTGTGGGACAGTACCTTACCTGTGTGACTGAGAGAGTGTGGGACAGTGCCTTACCTGTGTGAGTGAGAAAGTGTGGGACAGTGCCTTACCTGTGTGACTGAGAGAGTGTGGGACAGTGCCTTACCTGTGTGAGTGAGAAAGTGTGGGACAGTACCTTACCTGTGTGACTGAGAGAGTGTGGGACAGTGCCTTACTTGAGTGAGTGAGAAAGTGTGGGACAGTGCCTTACCTGTGTGAGTGAGAAAGTGTGGGGCAGTGCCTTACCTGTGTGAGTGAGAAAGTGTGGGACAGTGTCTTACCTGTGTGAGTGAGAAAGTGTGGGACAGTGTCTTACCTGAGTGAGGAAGTGTGGGACAGTGCCTTACCTGTGTGAGTGAGAAAGTGTGGGGCAGTGCCTTACCTGTGTGAGTGAGAAAGTGTGGGGCAGTGTCTTACCTGAGTGAGTGAGAAAGTGTGGGACAGTGCCTTACCTGTGTGAGTGAGAAAGTGTGGGGCAGTGTCTTACCTGAGTGAGGAAGTGTGGGACAGTGCCTTACCTGTGTGAGTGAGAAAGTGTGGGACAGTGCCTTACCTGTGTGAGTGAGAGAGTGGGGGGCAGTGTCTTACCTGAGTGAGGAAGTGTGGGACAGTGCCTTACCTGTGTGAGTGAGAAAGTGTGGGACAGTGCCTTACCTGTGTGAGTGAGAGAGTGTGGGACAGTGCCTTACCTGTGTGAGTGAGGAAGTGTGGGGCAGTGCCTTACCTGTGTGAGTGAGAAAGTGTGGGACAGTGCCTTAACTGTGTGAGTGAGAAAGTGTGGGGCAGTGTCTTACCTGAGTGAGGAAGTGTGGGACAGTGCCTTACCTGTGTGAGTGAGAAAGTGTGGGACAGTGCCTTACCTGTGTGAGTGAGAGAGTGTGGGACAGTGCCTTACCTGTGTGAGTGAGAAAGTGTGGGACAGTGTCTTACCTGTGTGAGTGAGAGAGTGTGGGACAGTGCCTTACCTGTGTGAGTGAGAAAGTGTGGGACAGTGCCTTACCTGTGTGAGTGAGAAAGTGTGGGGCAGTGTCTTACCTGAGTGAGGAAGTGTGGGACAGTGCCTTACCTGTGTGAGTGAGAAAGTGTGGGGCAGTGTCTTACCTGTGTGAGTGAGAAAGTGTGGGGCAGTGTCTTACCTGAGTGAGGAAGTGTGGGACAGTGCCTTACATGTGTGAGTGAGAAAGTGTGGGGCAGTGTCTTACCTGAGTGAGGAAGTGTGGGACAGTGCCTTACCTGTGTGAGTGAGAAAGTGTGGGGCAGTGTCTTACCTGAGTGAGGAAGTGTGGGACAGTGCCTTACCTGTGTGAGTGAGAAAGTGTGGGGCAGTGTCTTACCTGAGTGAGGAAGTGTGGGACAGTGCCTTACCTGTGTGAGTGAGAAAGTGTGGGGCAGTGTCTTACCTGAGTGAGGAAGTGTGGGGCAGTGCCTTACCTGTGTGAGTGAGAAAGTGTGGGGCAGTGTCTTACCTGAGTGAGGAAGTGTGGGACAGTGCCTTACCTGTGTGAGTGAGAGAGTGTGGGACAGTGCCTTACCTGTGTGAGTGAGAAAGTGTGGGACAGTGCCTTACCTGTGTGAGTGAGAAAGTGTGGGGCAGTGTCTTACCTGAGTGAGGAAGTGTGGGACAGTGCCTTACCTGTGTGAGTGAGAAAGTGTGGGGCAGTGTCTTACCTGAGTGAGGAAGTGTGGGACAGTGCCTTACCTGTGTGAGTGAGAAAGTGTGGGGCAGTGTCTTACCTGAGTGAGGAAGTGTGGGGCAGTGCCTTACCTGTGTGAGTGAGAAAGTGTGGGACAGTGCCTTACCTGTGTGAGTGAGAAAGTGTGGGACAGTGCCTTACCTGTGTGAGTGAGAAAGTGTGGGACAGTGCCTTACCTGTGTGAGTGAGAAAGTGTGGGACAGTGCCTTACCTGTGTGAGTGAGAAAGTGTGGGACAGTGCCTTACCTGTGTGAGTGAGAAAGTGTGGGACAGTGCCTTACCTGTGTGAGTGAGAAAGTGTGGGACAGTGCCTTACCTGTGTGAGTGAGAAAGTGTGGGACAGTGCCTTACCTGTGTGACTGAGAGAGTGTGGGACAGTGCCTTACCTGTGTGAGTGAGAAAGTGTGGGGCAGTGTCTTACCTGAGTGAGGAAGTGTGGGACAGTGCCTTACCTGAGTGAGGAAGTGTGGGGCAGTGCCTTACCTGTGTGAGTGAGAAAGTGTGGGACAGTGCCTTACCTGTGTGAGTGAGAAAGTGTGGGACAGTGCCTTACCTGTGTGAGTGAGAAAGTGTGGGACAGTGCCTTACCTGTGTGAGTGAGAAAGTGTGGGACAGTGCCTTACCTGTGTGAGTGAGAAAGTGTGGGACAGTGCCTTACCTGTGTGAGTGAGAAAGTGTGGGACAGTGCCTTACCTGTGTGAGTGAGAAAGTGTGGGACAGTGCCTTACCTGTGTGAGTGAGAAAGTGTGGGACAGTGCCTTACCTGTGTGAGTGAGAAAGTGTGGGACAGTGCCTTACCTGTGTGAGTGAGAAAGTGTGGGACAGTGCCTTACCTGAGTGAGTGAGAGAGTGTGGGACAGTGCCTTACCTGTGTGAGTGAGAAAGTGTGGGACAGTGTCTTACCTGTGTGAGTGAGAAAGTGTGGGACAGTGCCTTACCTGTGTGAGTGAGAGAGTGTGGGGCAGTGCCTTACCTGTGTGAGTGAGGAAGTGTGGGACAGTGCCTTACCTGTGTGAGTGAGAAAGTGTGGGACAGTGCCTTACCTGTGTGAGTGAGAGAGTGTGGGACAGTGCCTTACCTGTGTGAGTGAGAAAGTGTGGGACAGTGCCTTACCTGTGTGAGTGAGAGAGTGTGGGACAGTGCCTTACCTGTGTGAGTGAGAAAGTGTGGGACAGTGCCTTACCTGTGTGAGTGAGAGAGTGTGGGACAGTGCCTTACCTGTGTGAGTGAGAAAGTGTGGGACAGTGCCTTACCTGAGTGAGTGAGAAAGTGTGGGACAGTGCCTTACCTGTGTGAGTGAGAAAGTGTGGGACAGTGCCTTACCTGTGTGAGTGAGAAAGTGTGGGACAGTGCCTTACCTGTGTGAGTGAGAAAGTGTGGGACAGTGCCTTACCTGTGTGAGTGAGAAAGTGTGGGACAGTGCCTTACCTGTGTGAGTGAGAAAGTGTGGGACAGTGCCTTACCTGTGTGAGTGAGAAAGTGTGGGACAGTGCCTTACCTGTGTGAGTGAGAAAGTGTGGGACAGTGCCTTACCTGTGTGAGTGAGAAAGTGTGGGACAGTGCCTTACCTGTGTGAGTGAGAAAGTGTGGGACAGTGCCTTACCTGTGTGAGTGAGAAAGTGTGGGACAGTGCCTTACCTGTGTGAGTGAGAGTGTTGGACAGTGCCTTACCTGTGTGAGTGAGAAAGTGTGGGACAGTGCCTTACCTGTGTGAGTGAGAAAGTGTGGGACAGTGCCTTACCTGTGTGAGTGAGAAAGTGTGGGACAGTGCCTTACCTGTGTGAGTGAGAAAGTGTGGGACAGTGCCTTACCTGTGTGAGTGAGAAAGTGTGGGACAGTGCCTTACCTGTGTGAGTGAGAAAGTGTGGGACAGTGCCTTACCTGTGTGAGTGAGAAAGTGTGGGACAGTGCCTTACCTGTGTGAGTGAGAAAGTGTGGGACAGTGCCTTACCTGTGTGAGTGAGAAAGTGTGGGACAGTGCCTTACCTGTGTGAGTGAGAAAGTGTGGGACAGTGCCTTACCTGTGTGAGTGAGAAAGTGTGGGGCAGTGCCTTACCTGTGTGAGTGAGAAAGTGTGGGACAGTGCCTTACCTGAGTGAGTGAGAGAGTGCGGGGCAGTGCCTTACCTGTGTGAGTGAGGAAGTGTGGGACAGTGTCTTACCTGTGTGAGTGAGAAAGTGTGGGACAGTGCCTTACCTGTTTGAGTGAGAGAGTGCGGGGCAGTGCCTTACCTGTGTGAGTGAGGAAGTGTTGGACAGTGTCTTACCTGTGTGAGTGAGAAAGTGTGGGACAGTGCCTTACCTGTGTGAGTGAGAGAGTGTGGGACAGTGCCTTACCTGTGTGAGTGAGAGTGTGGGACAGTGCCTTACCTGTGTGAGTGAGAGAGTGTGGGACAGTGCCTTACCTGTGTGAGTGAGAGAGTGCGGGGCAGTGCCTTACCTGTGTGAGTGAGAGAGTGTGGGGCAGTGCCTTACCTGTGTGAGTGAGAGAGTGTGGGACAGTGCCTTACCTGTGTGAGTGAGAGAGTGTGGGACAGTGCCTTACCTGTGTGAGTGAGAGAGTGTGGGACAGTGCCTTACCTGTGTGAGTGAGAGAGTGTGGGACAGTGCCTTACCTGTGTGAGTGAGAGAGTGTGGGACAGTGCCTTACCTGTGCGAGTGAGAGAGTGTGGGGCACTTGTGAGAGAGTGAACACAGAGCAGATTAGCACAGTGGCGGTGCTCTACTCCATATTTGGGTGTGATGGAAAATGTGACCTTAAATTGACCTGCAGCTAGAGGGGAAGCTGAACTCACCTGACAGCAAACAGGTGGGAAACGCCAGCGTGCAGCGTACAGCGTGCAGCGTGCAGCGTGCAGCGTGCAGCATGCAGCATGCAGCATGCAGTGGTTAGCACTGTCACCTCGCAAGAAAGAGGTTCTGGGTTCAAATCCCGGTCCTGCTCCTCTCTGCGTGGAGTTTGCATGTTCTCCCCGTGTTCGCGTGGATTTCCTCCCACACCAAAGACACGTATGTCAGGTTAGGTAAACTCCTGCCATTGTCCTTGACCAAGACACTGCATTCAGAACAGGAGTTGCCAGGTGTTGTAGTGGCTGCCCACTGCTCCTAAGTAGTTAGGATGGGTCAAATGCAGAGAACAAATGACCCCACAGGGTCAATAAAGTATAATTATTATTATTAGTATTAATATTATACCTCTCGTGCAGGAGAGCCACGGTGATTTCATACCCAGAGACTGACCTGATGCTCCACGCAGAACCCTGACCTTCTGGTGCTTTCCGCAGTCAGGCAGTTACAGGTCATACAGGTCAGAGGTCAAAGTGCGTCGCTACCGACGATGCTTAATTCACGATCCCAACACTGGCTCGTTTTATTGTTCTGTTCATTTTTTTTAATTAAAAAAAATGTTCTGTTTGATTTCAGCTAGAAAAAGCAACAAGCATTTGCATCCTGGGTCAGTGTGCCTATCATCCCACAGGCCTTTCATCTCCATTATACATGGGCTTTCATACACATAATAGATCATTATGTCTGTGTAATATTTATACACATAATGCATAAAAATAAAGTGCATGAAAATAGTGATACTGGTATTAGAATACCACACACAGTAACATTACTCAAATTATTAATTAAAACAAAGATGTACAGTGATCCACACTCAACTCGGTAAAATGGTTAATTGTGAATAACGGCAGAGCCCTGTATCCTGCCGTGATACAGTAGAATATTCTGGTCTTAAGTGCAGTAGATGACGGTGAGGACGTGGTTTGCGTATATTGGGCAGCACTGTATTGTACTGTAAAAATGGAAGTGTTTTTTTCAAACATTTCTTTTTCTGCAGTATCAGTTGTCACAGCTCGTCGCTTTTAGTTTTTGTTTGTGGCGTCAAAAATAACAAAAGGTCTCTCGGCCAAAGTTTAAGGAGACCCAAATGTGAAAGGACCTCATGCTCTTTCTATTCGTCGTTCCCTCTTTGCTTCGACCACTCATTCTGCACAAAACTTCCCTAAAAGAACAAACGCTTAGTGGCGCGCGAGAATAAAACGGGCCAGTCAAGTCTTTTTGGAGATTATCTCAGTTTGACTCTAAGAAAATTGAACAAAAGCCAACACACAGATGAAGCTTGCTTTGTCTGGCAGAACACTCCAGAATCCCCAATCAGCGGCCAGTTTATTGGGTTTACGATCTTGAGGTAGTTGGGGGTTCGATTTCAAGGGGTCACATATGTAAACATGAGTATTAATAAAATTATGAATTATAATATTAATAATAGAGGGGGGGGGGGCTAAGAAAATGCCAAATCTTTCCACTTATAATACTACAGGTTCGCAAAACTCAAATACCTGAACATGACGAGATTAGAATATTAGCATGTATTGGAAAATATGTTTGGAGAATCTCCATATTTTAACATGTATATTATTAAATTAATTATAGTATATTTTCCTATATAGTTTTTCATTTGTCTTGAAAAAGCTATCAAATCCAATTGTGTGGTATTTCTCTTTAAACACGTCTTCTTATCAACATGGAAAAGCAAAAAAACTCACAATAAAAGATGTTTTGCGAGCAGCATCACATGGTGAAAAAATGGCATAGTTCAGTGTACTATTTTACTGTTAACGCTGTGATTTATTTAAACTCATCTCATAGTTCAGTGTACTATTTTACTGTAAACGCTGTGATTTATTTAAACTCATCTCATAGTTCAGTGTACTATTTTACTGTAAACGTTGTGATTTATTTAAACTCATCTCATAGTTCAGTGTACTATTTTACTGTAAACGCTGTGATTTATTTAAACTCATCTCATAGTTCAGTGTACTATTTTACTGTAAACGCTGTGATTTATTTAAACTCATCTCATAGTTCAGTGTACTATTTTACTGTAAACGCTGTGATTTATTTAAACTCATCTCATAGTTCAGTGTACTATTTTACTGTTAACGCTGTGATTTATTTAAACTCATCTCATAGTTCAGTGTACTATTTTACTGTTAACACTGTGATTTATTTAAACTCATCTCATAGTTCAGTGTACTATTTTACTGTAAACGCTGTGATTTATTTAAACTCATCTCATAGTTCAGTGTACTATTTTACTGTAAACGCTGTGATTTATTTAAACTCATCTCATAGTTCAGTGTACTATTTTACTGTTAACGCTGTGATTTATTTAAACTCATCTCATAGTTCAGTGTACTATTTTACTGTAAACGCTGTGATTTATTTAAACTCATCTCATAGTTCAGTGTACTATTTTACTGTTAACGCTGTGATTTATTTAAACTCATCTCATAGTTCAGTGTACTATTTTACTGTTAACGCTGTGATTTATTTAAACTCAGGAATGAAAGAGCAGGAATGAAGATAAATAAGATCTCTAAAAATGTAAAAGAATTAGTGTGGCTCTCCTGTGGCTCTCTACCAAAAAAAGATTCTGGCACACCAGAGATGTTTCAGGGTTTTTTTCCATCCAAACAAAAGGCTTAATGAATGTAGATGACGCGTGTTGGAAGTTTTCATCATTTACACTCAAGGTTCAGTTTAGGTTAGACATTACTAATCCATCAAACTGCAGTCAAACTCAGATGGAAAAATCATAAACATCTTTAACAATCAGGGACCAGGGTTTTTTTTTTT
The DNA here is from genome assembly GCA_022702515.1 of Ilyophis sp. 1 JC-2022. Taxonomy (NCBI): domain Eukaryota; kingdom Metazoa; phylum Chordata; class Actinopteri; order Anguilliformes; family Synaphobranchidae; genus Ilyophis; species Ilyophis sp. 1 JC-2022. Next base: position 2,814,584 of record CM040397.1, read on the forward strand.
TACCCCAAGGCAACACAACCAGATCTCTACTTACAATGTTTACAGCAGAAAACTAACGTTTTGGGATTATTACAGTTCACTAATAATAGTAATAGCAGGTCAATTATGTGCCACTTGAAATATCATCAGAATCAATTAAGGGCAATTGCTTATAACAGCTCATTACACTGTTTTTTTTTTACTGTGGAAGATTGATGGTGAAAAGAAATGCCTAAGTCCATATTTCTTCAGAAATCTGGACAAATAAAGAAGGTAATTGCTTAACACAAACTTCAAAATCTAACAATTAGTTATAAATGATAAATTATACAGTACAACAAACCTGTTTCATATAAAATGTAAACCAATATTGTCACTTAATAATTCCCCTGTCTGCAGGGTTCTAGTAAGTGTCTGTTGATTCTCCTCAACAACTGGATCAACAGGAAGAATAAAAGCACAGCATGCAGTCAGGTGATTTCCCATGATTCTCTCTGAGGTCATAATATCCTGGGAATTCTTTGTGATAGGGCTGTTTGTCATAATCAGATGAGTGACTGAGAAGTGGAGGTGATGATAGTCTATTTAAATAAGACCAGGAGAAGAGCGGTTGATTCAGCAGTACGGACCCCTTATGTTTGTCAGGGCGGCTGTGGCTCAGGAGGTAGAGCGGGTCGTCCGCTGATCGCAGGGTTGGAGGTTCGATCCCCGGCTCCTCCTGTCCACATGTCGAAGTGTCCTTGGGCAAGACACTGAACCCCAAATTGCTCCCAATGAGCAGGCTAGCACCTTGCATGGTGGCTGCCGCCATTGGTGTGTGAATGTGTGTGTGAACGGGTGAGTGAGAGGCCATTGTAAAGCGCTTTGGATAAAAGCGCTATATAAGTGCAGTCCATTTACATTTACCCCTTACAAAGGTTTATTCCTGTTCACTGTTTTTCATTCAGATGGTGGCCAAGTCAAACTTAAATAATGTTCAATAATAGACTGGATTTCACATTAGGTGTGTAAATGACTATGTTTCATAACCTGCCTGTGAGATTAGATTAGGTGAGTATATTTGTGATCCCAGTTCATAACCTGGCTGTGAGATTAGATTATGTATTAGATCAGGTGAGTGTGTATGTGATCCCAGTTCATAACCTGCCTGTGAGATTAGATTATGTATTAGATTAGGTGAGTGTGTTTGTGATCCCAGTTTATAACCTGCCTGTGAGATTAGATTATGTGAGTATATTTGTGATCCCAGTTCATAACCTGGCTGTGAGATTAGATTATGTATTAGATTAGGTGAGTGTTTATGTGATCCCAGTTCATAACCTGCCTGTGAGATTAGATTATGTATTAGATTAGGTGGGTGTGTATGTGATCCCAGTTCATAACCTGGTTGTGAGATTAGATTATGTATTACATTAGGTGGGTGTGTTTGTGATCCCAGTTCATAACCTGGCTGTGAGATTAGATTATGTATTAGATTAGGTGGGTGTGTTTGTGATCCCAGTTCATAACCTGGCTGTGAGATTAGATTATGTATTAGATTAGGTGAGTGTTTATGTGATCCCAGTTCATAACCTGCCTGTGAGATTAGATTATGTATTAGATTAGGTGGGTGTGTATGTGATCCCAGTTCATAACCTGCCTGTGAGATTAGATTATGTATTAGATTAGGTGGGTGTGTATGTGATCCCAGTTCATAACCTGGTTGTGAGATTAGATTATGTATTAGATTAGGTGAGTGTGTTTGTGATCCCAGTTTATAACCTGCCTGTGAGATTAGATTATGTATTAGATTAGGTGGGTGTGTATGTGATCCCAGTTCATAACCTGCCTGTGAGATTAGATTATGTATTAGATTAGGTGAGTGTGTATGTGATCCCAGTTCATAACCTGCCTGTGAGATTATATTATGTATTAGATTAGGTGAGTGTGTATGTGATCCCAGTTCATAACCTGCCTGTGAGATTATATTATGTATTAGATTAGGTGGGTGTGTATGTGATCCCAGTTTATAACCTGCCTGTGAGATTACATTACATTACATTACATTATAGGCATTTAGCAGACGCTCTTATCCAGAGCGATTTACACAGCATTTTTTTGCATTTATACATAGTATCCATTCACAGCTGGATATATACTGAAGCAATACAGGTGAAGTACCTTGCTCAGGGGTACAACGGCAGTGTCCTACCTGGGAATCGAACCTGCAACCTTTCGGCTACAAACCCAGTTCCTTAACCATTGTACTACACTGCCAATCTAATTAGATTAGATTATGTATTAGATTACGTGAGTGTGTATGTGATCCCAGTTCATAACCTGGCTGTGAGATTAGATTATGTATTAGATTAGGTGGGTGTGTATGTGATCCCAGTTCATAACCTGCCTGTGAGATTAGATTATGTATTAGATTAGGTGAGTGTGTATGTGATCCCAGTTCATAACCTGCCTGTGAGATTAGATTATGTATTAGATTAGGTGGGTGTGTATGTGATCCCAGTTCATAACCTGCCTGTGAGATTAGATTATGTATTAGATTAGGTGGGTGTGTATGTGATCCCAGTTTATAACCTGCCTGTGAGATTAGATTATGTATTAGATTAGGTGGGTGTGTATGTGATCCCAGTTCATAGCCTGCCTGTGAGATTAGATTATGTATTAGATTAGGTGGGTGTGTATGTGATCCCAGTTCATAACCTGGCTGTGAGATTAGATTATGTATTAGATTAGGTGGGTGTGTTTGTGATCCCAGTTCATAACCTGGCTGTGAGATTAGATTATGTATTAGATTAGGTGGGTGTGTTTGTGATCCCAGTTCATAACCTGGCTGTGAGATTAGATTATGTATTAGATTAGGTGAGTGTTTATGTGATCCCAGTTCATAACCTGCCTGTGAGATTAGATTATGTATTAGATTAGGTGGGTGTGTATGTGATCCCAGTTCATAACCTGCCTGTGAGATTAGATTATGTATTAGATTAGGTGGGTGTGTATGTGATCCCAGTTCATAACCTGGTTGTGAGATTAGATTATGTATTAGATTAGGTGAGTGTGTTTGTGATCCCAGTTTATAACCTGCCTGTGAGATTAGATTATGTATTAGATTAGGTGGGTGTGTATGTGATCCCAGTTCATAACCTGCCTGTGAGATTAGATTATGTATTAGATTAGGTGAGTGTGTATGTGATCCCAGTTCATAACCTGCCTGTGAGATTATATTATGTATTAGATTAGGTGAGTGTGTATGTGATCCCAGTTCATAACCTGCCTGTGAGATTATATTATGTATTAGATTAGGTGGGTGTGTATGTGATCCCAGTTTATAACCTGCCTGTGAGATTACATTACATTACATTACATTATAGGCATTTAGCAGACGCTCTTATCCAGAGCGATTTACACAGCATTTTTTTGCATTTATACATAGTATCCATTCACAGCTGGATATATACTGAAGCAATACAGGTGAAGTACCTTGCTCAGGGGTACAACGGCAGTGTCCTACCTGGGAATCGAACCTGCAACCTTTCGGCTACAAACCCAGTTCCTTAACCATTGTACTACACTGCCAATCTAATTAGATTAGATTATGTATTAGATTACGTGAGTGTGTATGTGATCCCAGTTCATAACCTGGCTGTGAGATTAGATTATGTATTAGATTAGGTGGGTGTGTATGTGATCCCAGTTCATAACCTGCCTGTGAGATTAGATTATGTATTAGATTAGGTGAGTGTGTATGTGATCCCAGTTCATAACCTGCCTGTGAGATTAGATTATGTATTAGATTAGGTGGGTGTGTATGTGATCCCAGTTCATAACCTGCCTGTGAGATTAGATTATGTATTAGATTAGGTGGGTGTGTATGTGATCCCAGTTTATAACCTGCCTGTGAGATTAGATTATGTATTAGATTAGGTGGGTGTGTATGTGATCCCAGTTCATAGCCTGCCTGTGAGATTAGATTATGTATTAGATTAGGTGGGTGTGTATGTGATCCCAGTTCATAACCTGGCTGTGAGATTAGATTATGTATTAGATTAGGTGAGTGTTTATGTGATCCCAGTTCATAACCTGGCTGTGAGATTAGATTATGTATTAGATTAGGTGGGTGTGTATGTGATCCCAGTTCATAACCTGGCTGTGAGATTAGATTATGTATTAGATTAGGTGAGTGTGTTTGTGATCCCAGTTCATAACCTGGCTGTGAGATTAGATTATGTATTAGATTAGGTGGGTGTGTATGTGATCCCAGTTCATAACCTGGCTGTGAGATTAGATTATGTATTAGATTAGGTGAGTGTGTTTGTGATCCCAGTTCATAACCTGGCTGTGAGATTAGATTATGTATTAGATTAGGTGGGTGTGTATGTGATCCCAGTTCATAACCTGGTTGTGAGATTATATTATGTATTAGATTAGGTGAGTGTGTTTGTGATCCCAGTTCATAACCTGGCTGTGAGATTAGATTATGTATTAGATTAGGTGAGTGTTTATGTGATCCCAGTTCATAACCTGCCTGTGAGATTAGATTATGTATTAAATTAGGTGAGTGTGTTTGTGATCCCAGGCTACTTCCTTTTTTCTTCTTACCTGAAAAAGAAGCGTCTTCTGTGTTTTGTTTTTTTGTTGTTGTTTATTTGCAAATGTTTCGTGGCATTGACAGTATGTGTCAAAAATAAATTCTGTGACAGGACAAGGAACAAACGAATGTAGTATGGGAAATCACCGGCAAATATACAAAATATAATCATCATAAAACCACCAATAAATATATAACATATGTGTAATCAATGCAGTCCGTAACTATTTGGACAGTGGCACAATATTTGTTGTTTTGGCTCCAGCACATTGAATTTGAAATGAAACAATGAATATGAGGTTGTAGAGCTGACTGTCAGCTTTAATTTGAGGGTGTTACATCTATATCGTGTGAACCGTGCAGCAATTGTAGACATTTTTATACATAGACCCCCCCATTTTAGGGGACCAAAGGTAATTGGACAAATTAACATAAACTTAAAGTCATCATATTTAATATTTGGTTGCATATCCTTTGCATGCCATGATTTCCTGATGTCTGTGACCCAACAACTTCAAAAAAAACTCTTGATATCTTATTTTGAGGTACTCTTACAAGCGATACTATAAGCTCTCTGCATTTGAATGGATCTCTATGGGAATTGGGGGGTGGGACTAGATTTAGCGGTAAATTACACTGGAATAGTATGGAACACACAGTTGGCAAAATGGCTGGAAGTCATCAAGGGTCTGCGTTATCAAACAAGCCTCAAATTACCTTGTTCTGCATTGTTCCCTAGCTTTGAAAACCACTAGATATCCATAGCTGCAGCCAGGGTGTGTTAGAAAGGATTAGATTAATCAGCTCACTCAGATTCTACAGTTTAAAATGGTTGCTGAAATTTTTAAAAGGAGTTTGCATTTCACTCAATTCTCAAAGCTTTTTCTACATGCATTTGTAGGATAATTGACCCCCTGCAGCCTATACTACTTACATATACGCATAAGACAATATACATTTTTATAGAACAATCATTCATAGAAATAAAAATCAAGTGTTTTCCTGGAAAATGTTATGAGTTAAAAGTGAAGTGGTTTAAACACATCTACCCCACTGAATGTCCACTGGGACACCACAATAGACCATTCAGCTTGACTGAAATATTAAAAACTCCGTTCAGCATGACTGAAATATTAATATCTCAGCGGTCAGCAGTGTCTCTACAGAATTGACTTTGAACACCAGTATGTCCGTATTGTTCATTCATAGACATATTGCTTTGAATGACAATATTTTTTGTACCTAAAGAGCACCACCCTAGTGACAAGCATTTGTACCTTGTTAGATACTTTTTTCTGAGAGTGTTCATTGAGTGAGTAATTGTATTATATAGTATGTTTGAAAGGAAGCTGCAGAACTAGATGCTGGGGGAAGTGTAATCTGTTGTCCGAGTGTCGGCATCTCCGGTTCCGCTAAAGCACAGGATTGAGTAACCAATGTAGACCCCAGAAATGAGGTCAACTGTGTAATCAATTGTTTTAATGAATAAAGCAGTGATAAATAATGGAAAAACCAGTAGACTCCGTGGCTTTCAAGGACATTGGATAAGACTTATGTGGTAGAATGTAAAAGTCTTCTTAAATGGGTGCATATGCTGGAGACGAGCCCAAACGTACGGCAGTACATTAGCATTTAGCGGTACATTAGCATTTAGCAGTAGCACTTATCCAGAACTTACTCGGCTCATGTTTTTACATGCTTTCTATACAGCTGGATATTTACAGATATGACCCAGGTTAATTGCCTTGCTCAAGGGTAAAACAGCATGCCCTATCTATCGCCGAGCGCGGAGGCTATCTCCAAACGCAGGGCTATCTACAAATCCCCAAGTGCAGGGCTAGTATTGATGAGCGCGGGGGGTATCATCGAGAATGGGGACGATCGCAACTGTAAATTGTAGTCTCGGGATCATATCCTCTTTCCGCGACTTTCTTTCGTGTCTACTTCCTGTTCTGCTGATGACAGACGAACGCTCTCAGAACGTTTTTTTTTTTAGCGATGACATGTGATCTCCGTCCTGATCACAGTTCTGTGGTCCCAATAGAAACAGCCCTTCCCGTTTCCCCCTTGCTCCAGTGCTCTTAACGATCTGCGTCTCTCACCATTTCTCAGACTGTGCCGAAGGTGACGATGATCTTTGGGAATTTCACGCTGCCCTTCGTTTCAGTCAAGGGGGGGGGGGGGGGCACTGTTGTTTGGCTGTTACATGATACATGATGACAGCACAGTGCTGTATATGTTTTACAGTATACTGTATTATATGTAATGATCAACATAATTCTTTTTTTTTTTAAATGAAAATGTACAAACACAGTAAAACCCTGTGGTGTAATTGCAGTTCAGTTTTAATTTAGTCCAACTGGGATCACAGCAGCACGTGGGCTACTCTATGAGAGTAAAGTGGGCTCTATAAGAGTTAATTTAAGTTTAACAGGGTATCAGGTGTTTTTCTCAATATGGTTCCCACCGTCCTCGGACATTCCCCTGTCTCCTCCTGCTTTCCCCCTCTCTCCTGTGGCTCTCTACCTGCACTGCTCACAAATGGCGTTTCCCACAACTTCCTGTTCCACAGCGGCGTTGGCAAAGAGGAAGTGCATTCAGGACTGTTAGCTCCAGGGGCATCTCTGGAATAACTCACTTCCTGTAACCTGTCTTGTACCAAAAATAAAAAAATAATACATAAAAAGATATCACATTTACAAAAGAATATAATACAGTAGATTATAATAATTTTATTTTACCTGGAGCAACTTTGATTGTGGTATCAGTGGCAAAAAAATTATATACAATAGAAACAGTAAAACTGCAGATCATAGTTTGTGACACACGCAACACACACGCAAACACACACGCAACAGATAAAAACAGACAGCAGACAACACATTAAAATGACTGCCTCAGTCACCACAGCATCCTCAAGATGAATGAATTCTGTAAATAAAGTCACCTGCTTTATGAATAAGATCAGTAGTCGCTGATGCTGATTATGCCGATGAGGTGGTAATAACTTCAATAAGGTTCCAGCTCTGCATCATAAGGTTCCAGCTCTGCATCATAAAGTTCCAGCTCTGCATCATAAAGTTCCAGCTCTGCATCATAAGGTTCCAGCTCTGTATCATAAGGTTCCAGCTCTGCATCATAAGGTTCCAGCTCTGCATCATAAGGTTCCTGCTCTGCATCATAAGGTTCCAGCTCTGCATCATAAAGTTCCAGCTCTGCATCATAAGGTTCCAGCTCTGTATCATAAGGTTCCAGCTCTGCATCATAAGGTTCCAGCTCTGCATCATAAGGTTCCAGCTCTGCATCATAAGGTTCCAGCTCTGCATCATAAGGTTCCAGCTCTGCATCATAAGGTTCCTGCTCTGCATCATAAAGTTCCAGCTCTGCATCATAAGGTTCCAGCTCTGCATCATAAGGTTCCAGCTCTGCATCATAAGGTTCCAGCTCTGCATCATAAGGTTCCAGCTCTGCATCATAAGGTTCCAGCTCTGCATCATAAGGTTCCAGCTCTGCATCATAAGGTTCCAGCTCTGCATCATAAGGTTCCAGCTCTGCATCATAAGGTTCCAGCTCTGTATCATAAGGTTCCAGCTCTGCATCATAAGGTTCCAGCTCTGCATCATAAGGTTCCAGCTCTGCATCATAAGGTTCCAGCTCTGCATCATAAGGTTCCAGCTCTGCATCATGTATTACTTTGACAGAAGGTTCGGTTAAAATGGCTGAACAAAGTACATTTTAAAAAGATCATGCTGTTTATTTGATTATTTCCTTCTTAAGCACGTGTAATTCAGTGTACTGGGGTAGAGGGATGCTGTTTAAATGCGTGTGGAAATAAAAACTATATTTCTGTGGAAAAAAGAACAATATTTATGTTTTAATTTCAGACATTGATTCAGCAGGACCAACAATGTATCCTCGATGTCTTTGATTTTGAATGATTTTTAAAAACTTATAACCGTGTTTTTATTACTAAAAGGGGGAGAACCAGAGAAAGTGGTAAAGCATGAAGAGTAAAGATCAAGTCATATTATTTCCAGTGACATTCACTTCCATTGTAGTCCATTGTTTCATAAAACACAGTGAATTTTGCTTGTGTCATCGCAGTTCCTCAAGCCACTGTACTTTTTACTCACTGGGATTTTTTCTTCTCTTCATATATAAGTGGCCAAACTTTCAGACGTGACAAGAACTCAAATGTGTCAGAGACGTTTAAGAGCACCTTATGAATAAGTTCTAAGAAGGTAAGTAAACATTACTAAATAGTGTAAAAATGACTGATGTTCGCTTAACTGCTGTTAGGTTAGGTCGCTGAAGATACAGAATGTGCATACAAGATCAGTATTGCTTATTTGTGTTCACAACTTTGTTTATTATTATTATCCATTTAACTATAAAGGATTTAAAGTTCCCTGCTTTTCAAAAATGCTTTAGGATGTTTGAAATGGGATTTTCTATTGAATTTAATAAAACTAACTAGTATTATTTAATCAATTGAGTAAACTGTTGTGATCATTATGTATCAGTTTACAGTGCAAACTTTGAGAACTGCATTTATGGGATTTAATTTGACAAAGCAGATATGAAATACCATAATGCATAAAACGCCCATTTAATATACAGTATTTATCTGTATCAATGTCTTTCAGAGAGATGGACAGTGTGAATATTGCTCCATACATGATACTAGTACATTTAGGGCAAATCAATTTTCACTTAGAAATTACATTTTTGAAAAAGTGGGACTTCAAAGCAATGTGGACAGGGGACACCTGTGGTTTAAATGCAAATAACAATTTTTATTCAAACGAGAGAGTTGAAATAAGGGCTGTCTGTGCTGAAATTAAGACTGCCTGTGGGATTTGTTTGAAATCTGAACTGGTTTCTTTATTTTTCATCAGATGAATTTGTGTTTATTCTGCCTCGTCCTCCTCCTCACTCTGCAATGTATAAAGGGGGCTGAGAACTTCTACACACTTCAACCCAACGGTAAACCCTCTGTCCTAACGGTAACCCAACGGTAAACTCTCTGTCCTAATGGTAACCCAACGGTAAACTCTCTGTCCTAACGGTAAACTCTCTGTCCTAACGGTAACCCAACGGTAAACTCTCTGTCCTAACGGTAACCCAACGGTAAACTCTCTGTCCTAACGGTAACCCAACGGTAAACTCTCTGTCCTAACGGTAACCCAATGGTAAACTCTCTGTCCTAACGGTAACCTAACGGTAAACTCTCTGTCCTAACGGTAACCCAACGGTAAACTCTCTGTCCTAACGGTAACCCAATGGTAAACCCTCTGTCCTAACGGTAACCCAATGGTAAACTCTCTGTCCTAACGGTAACCTAACGGTAAACTCTCTGTCCTAACGGTAACCCAACGGTAAACTCTCTGTCCTAACGGTAACCCAACGGTAAACTCTCTGTCCTAACGGTAACCCAATGGTAAACCCTCTGTCCTAACGGTAACCCAACGGTAAACTCTCTGTCCTAACGGTAACCTAACGGTAAACTCTCTGTCCTAACGGTAACCCAACGGTAAACTCTCTGTCCTAACGGTAACCCAACGGTAAACTCTCTGTCCTAACGGTAACCCAACGGTAAACTCTCTGTCCTAACGGTAACCCAATGGTAAACTCTCTGTCCTAACGGTAACCTAACGGTAAACTCTCTGTCCTAACGGTAACCTAATGGTAAACCCTCTGTCCTAACGGTAACCCAATGGTAAACTCTCTGTCCTAACGGTAACCTAACGGTAAACTCTCTGTCCTAACGGTAACCCAACGGTAAACTCTCTGTCCTAACGGTAACCCAATGGTAAACTCTCTGTCCTAACGGTAACCCAATGGTAAACTCTCTGTCCTAACGGTAACCTAACGGTAAACTCTCTGTCCTAACGGTAACCCAACGGTAAACTCTCTGTCCTAACGGTAAACTCTCTGTCCTAACGGTAACCCAACGGTAAACTCTCTGTCCTAACGGTAACCCAACGGTAAACTCTCTGTCCTAACGGTAACCCAATGGTAAACTCTCTGTCCTAACGGTAACCTAACGGTAAACTCTCTGTCCTAACGGTAACCCAATGGTAAACTCTCTGTCCTAACGGTAACCTAACGGTAAACTCTCTGTCCTAACGGTAACCCAACGGTAAACTCTCTGTCCTAATGGTAACCCAACGGTAAACTCTCTGTCCTAACGGTAACCCAATGGTAAACTCTCTGTCCTAACGGTAACCTAACGGTAAACTCTCTGTCCTAACGGTAACCTAACGGTAAACTCTCTGTCCTAACGGTAACCCAATGGTAAATCCTCTGTCCTAACGGTAACCCAATGGTAAACTCTCTGTCCTAACGGTAACCCAACGGTAAACTCTTTGTCCTAACGGTAACCTAACGGTAAACTCTCTGTCCTAACGGTAACCCAACGGTAAACTCTCTGTCCTAACGGTAACCCAACGGTAAACCCTCTGTCCTAACGGTAACCTAACGGTAAACTCTCTGTCCTAACGGTAACCTAACGGTAAACTCTCTGTCCTAACGGTAACCCAATGGTAAACCCTCTGTCCTAACGGTAACCCAATGGTAAACTCTCTGTCCTAACGGTAACCTAACGGTAAACTCTCTGTCCTAACGGTAACCCAACGGTAAACTCTCTGTCCTAACGGTAACCCAACGGTAAACTCTTTGTCCTAACGGTAACCTAACGGTAAACTCTCTGTCCTAACGGTAACCCAACGGTAAACTCTCTGTCCTAACGGTAACCCAATGGTAAACTCTCTGTCCTAACGGTAACCCAACGGTAAACTCTTTGTCCTAACGGTAACCTAACGGTAAACTCTCTGTCCTAACGGTAACCCAACGGTAAACTCTCTGTCCTAACGGTAACCCAATGGTAAACCCTCTGTCCTAACGGTAACCCAATGGTAAACTCTCTGTCCTAACGGTAACCTAACGGTAAACTCTCTGTCCTAACGGTAACCCAATGGTAAACTCTCTGTCCTAATGGTAACCTAACGGTAAACTCTCTGTCCTAACGGTAACCCAACGGTAAACTCTCTGTCCTAACGGTAACCCAATGGTAAACTCTCTGTCCTAACGGTAACCTAACGGTAAACTCTCTGTCCTAACGGTAACCCAACGGTAAACTCTCTGTCCTAACGGTAACCCAACGGTAAACTCTCTGTCCTAACGGTAAACTCTCTGTCCTAACGGTAACCCAACGGTAAACTCTCTGTCCTAACGGTAACCCAACGGTAAACTCTCTGTCCTAACGGTAACCCAACGGTAAACTCTCTGTCCTAACGGTAACCCAATGGTAAACTCTCTGTCCTAACGGTAACCTAACGGTAAACTCTCTGTCCTAACGGTAACCCAACGGTAAACTCTCTGTCCTAACGGTAACCCAATGGTAAACCCTCTGTCCTAACGGTAACCCAATGGTAAACTCTCTGTCCTAACGGTAACCTAACGGTAAACTCTCTGTCCTAACGGTAACCCAACGGTAAACTCTCTGTCCTAACGGTAACCCAACGGTAAACTCTCTGTCCTAACGGTAACCCAATGGTAAACCCTCTGTCCTAACGGTAACCCAACGGTAAACTCTCTGTCCTAACGGTAACCTAACGGTAAACTCTCTGTCCTAACGGTAACCCAACGGTAAACTCTCTGTCCTAACGGTAACCCAACGGTAAACTCTCTGTCCTAACGGTAACCCAACGGTAAACTCTCTGTCCTAACGGTAACCCAATGGTAAACTCTCTGTCCTAACGGTAACCTAACGGTAAACTCTCTGTCCTAACGGTAACCCAACGGTAAACTCTCTGTCCTAACGGTAACCTAACGGTAAACTCTCTGTCCTAACGGTAACCCAACGGTAAACTCTCTGTCCTAACGGTAACCCAATGGTAAACTCTCTGTCCTAACGGTAACCCAACGGTAAACTCTCTGTCCTAACGGTAACCTAACGGTAAACTCTCTGTCCTAACGGTAACCCAACGGTAAACTCTCTGTCCTAACGGTAAACTCTCTGTCCTAACGGTAACCCAACGGTAAACTCTCTGTCCTAACGGTAACCCAACGGTAAACTCTCTGTCCTAACGGTAACCCAATGGTAAACTCTCTGTCCTAACGGTAACCTAACGGTAAACTCTCTGTCCTAACGGTAACCCAATGGTAAACTCTCTGTCCTAACGGTAACCTAACGGTAAACTCTCTGTCCTAACGGTAACCCAACGGTAAACTCTCTGTCCTAATGGTAACCCAACGGTAAACTCTCTGTCCTAACGGTAACCCAATGGTAAACTCTCTGTCCTAACGGTAACCTAACGGTAAACTCTCTGTCCTAACGGTAACCCAATGGTAAACTCTCTGTCCTAACGGTAACCTAACGGTAAACTCTCTGTCCTAACGGTAACCCAACGGTAAACTCTCTGTCCTAATGGTAACCCAACGGTAAACTCTCTGTCCTAATGGTAACTCAATGGTAAACCCTCTGTCCTAACGGTAACCCAACGGTAAACTCTCTGTCCTAACGGTAACCCAATGGTAAACCCTCTGTCCTAACGGTAACCTAACGGTAAACTCTCTGTCCTAACGGTAACCCAACGGTAAACTCTCTGTCCTAACGGTAACCTAACGGTAAACTCTCTGTCCTAACGGTAACCCAACGGTAAACTCTCTGTCCTAACGGTAACCCAACGGTAAACTCTCTGTCCTAACGGTAACCCAATGGTAAACCCTCTGTCCTAACGGTAACCTAACGGTAAACTCTCTGTCCTAACGGTAAACTCTCTGTCCTAACGGTAACCGAACGGTAAACTCTCTGTCCTAACGGTAACCTAACGGTAAACTCTCTGTCCTAACGGTAACCTAATGGTAAACTCTCTGTCCTAACGGTAACCTAACGGTAAACTCTCTGTCCTAATGGTAACCTAACGGTAAACTCTCTGTCCTAATGGTAACCTAACGGTAAACTCTCTGTCCTAACGGTAACCCAATGGTAAACCCTCTGTCCTAACGGTAACCCAATGGTAAACTCTCTGTCCTAACGGTAACCCAACGGTAAACTCTCTGTCCTAACGGTAACCCAATGGTAAACCCTCTGTCCTAACGGTAACCCAATGGTAAACTCTCTGTCCTAACGGTAACCTAACGGTAAACTCTCTGTCCTAACGGTAACCTAACGGTAAACTCTCTGTCCTAACGGTAACCCAATGGTAAACCCTCTGTCCTAACGGTAACCTAACGGTAAACTCTCTGTCCTAACGGTAACCCAACGGTAAACTCTCTGTCCTAACGGTAACCTAACGGTAAACTCTCTGTCCTAACGGTAACCCAACGGTAAACTCTCTGTCCTAACGGTAACCCAATGGTAAACTCTCTGTCCTAACGGTAACCCAATGGTAAACTCTCTGTCCTAACGGTAACCTAACGGTAAACTCTCTGTCCTAACGGTAACCCAACGGTAAACTCTCTGTCCTAACGGTAACCCAACGGTAAACTCTCTGTCCTAATGGTAACCTAACGGTAAACTCTCTGTCCTAACGGTAACCCAATGGTAAACTCTCTGTCCTAACGGTAACCCAATGGTAAACTCTCTGTCCTAACGGTAACCTAACGGTAAACTCTCTGTCCTAACGGTAACCCAACGGTAAACTCTCTGTCCTAACGGTAACCCAACGGTAAACTCTCTGTCCTAACGGTAACCCAACGGTAAACTCTCTGTCCTAATGGTAACCCAACGGTAAACTCTCTGTCCTAACGGTAACCCAATGGTAAACTATCTGTCCTAACGGTAACCTAACGGTAAACTCTCTGTCCTAATGGTAACCCAATGGTAAACCCTCTGTCCTAACGGTAACCCAATGGTAAACCCTCTGTCCTAACGGTAACCCAATGGTAAACTATCTGTCCTAACGGTAACCTAACGGTAAACTCTCTGTCCTAACGGTAACCCAACGGTAAACTCTCTGTCCTAACGGTAACCCAATGGTAAACCCTCTGTCCTAACGGTAACCTAACGGTAAACTCTCTGTCCTAACGGTAACCCAACGGTAAACTCTCTGTCCTAACGGTAACCCAACGGTAAACTCTCTGTCCTAACGGTAACCCAATGCTAAACTATCTGTCCTAACGGTAACCTAACGGTAAACTCTCTGTCCTAACGGTAACCCAATGCTAAACTATCTGTCCTAACGGTAACCTAACGGTAAACTCTCTGTCCTAACGGTAACCCAATGCTAAACTATCTGTCCTAACGGTAACCCAACGGTAAACTCTCTGTCCTAACGGTAACCCAACGGTAAACTCTCTGTCCTAACGGTAAACTCTCTGTCCTAACGGTAACCCAACGGTAAACTCTCTGTCCTAACGGTAAACTCTCTGTCCTAACGGTAACCTAACGGTAAACTCTCTGTCCTAACGGTAACCTAATGGTAAACTCTCTGTCCTAACGGTAACCTAATGGTAAACTCTCTGTCCTAATGGTAACCTAACGGTAAACTCTCTGTCCTAACGGTAAACTCTCTGTCCTAACGGTAACCTAACGGTAAACTCTCTGTCCTAACGGTAACCTAACGGTAAACTCTCTGTCCTAACGGTAACCTAACGGTAAACTCTCTGTCCTAATGGTAACCTAACGGTAAACTCTCTGTCCTAATGGTAACCTAACGGTAAACTCTCTGTCCTAACGGTAACCCAATGGTAATCTGATCTGCTTTTGTATCTGTCTATCAACTGTGCCCCTTTGTTTTAGCCTGTGGCTTCAAGCTGTGTCTGTAAAAACATTATTTTTACCTGGTGAACATTTGCAGTGACTGAGAACCAACTAAATAATCACACTGAAGATCTTCCCTTCTTAATCTGCCCCAACAGCAAAGCCCCATTATCCATTCTGCCCCGACAGCAAAGCCCCATTATCTCTTCTGCGTGTCGCTTTTACAATATTTACAGTTTCAGGTGCCACCATAGTTTGGCACTTTTAATATATTGTGGATTTTTTAAAAGCCTAAAGCACCACCACCTGTTAAGATCACCATATTGTTGCTACTGTTGTTATTATTATTATTACATTATTATTATTGGTAGTCTTATTATTATTGTTGATATTATTATAATAATTATTATTACATTATTATTATTGGTATTGTCTTATTATTTAATTGTTGTTATTAATATTATGATTATTATGTTGATAATGACTGAGTGCTCTGACTGTGGCCTGTAGTGGTGGTGGTGGTCCCCGTGGAGGGCAGCTCTGTAGTACAGGTTCCTCTGCAGTGTGGCGAATCCTACGTGCACCTGGACATCGTCTGGAGGATTAATGGACTACAGGTATCCCGCGGCAACCAGGTTAACGTCACTGTGGAGGAGATGCTGGGTGGGAACTACACCTGCCATGACCACACGGGGGCGCTCCTCAACCACACCCTAGTTCTGGTACAGGCCGACCACAGGAGGATCCTGGAGAGGTCACATGACTCAGGTACTCCAGAACAGGAGAGGAATCTCTCTCTCACACACTACACTTGCTCTGCACTCTAAACAACTAGACCAACATGAACTCCAATCCTGCATTTGAGGGCATATTTTTAAATTCCTCATTACGACGATGATGATGATTACAGAATGAAACAGTGGTTAAAGTACACACAAAGTGCACTTAAACAGTGATGTAACTACACACAGATACTATACTTAAACAGCGATGTAACTACTGTTACGATCGGTGGAATGTAGGGACACAATAGCAGGCAGGAGTACCAAAAAACCGAAGTTTAATGTTCAAATAACGGTACAAAATCAAAATCCAAAAAGAGAAGTCGAAAAACAGGCAGGGGTCAGTAACGGGAAGGCACGGCAGAAGTACAAACACACAGTCCAGTAAACAGGGTCGCGAGAACACGGACAGAGGTCAATACCAGAAGATCAATCAGACACCAAACGAAGACTCGACTAACACACAAAACAAAAACTCGGAACAAACAAACCGAAACAAAAACCTACTAAGACAAGAAAACACGGACTCGGGAAAAGAAACACTGAAACAAACTAGCTCGGGAGTAAACAGGCAACAGACTACGCTTGACAAATTTTAGTAAGACGAACTCGCAACTAGGGACTAAGACAGCTGGTATATATGCAGGTGTAGACAGGTGCAGACACTTAGCTTGAGAGCAGCATGCAAAAAGAAATCAGGTGTGGAGGGTTGACAAGATAACAAGATAATTAGTACTCGTTAGTAATAAACCTATCCTGACCTAGCGTTAGTAAATTAGTAAATGACATGCACGAGAAACGTAAGGTAACATGAACACATGGTTAGAGCGTTAGTATTACCCAATCCTGATCTAACATTAGTAGATTAGTAAATAGACACAGGAGAATGAAACAATAAGGGAAGCGTGAGTGACAGCAAGAGAGAGAAGCAGTATGAACGCAAGGCTGCGGAAAAACATGGAAAAATGTATGCTTCAAAAACTGTGACAATACTAAACATGACAGAAATACAAAACAGACTCAGAACATAACAACTACACACAGATACTGCACTTAAACAGTGATATAACTACACACAGATACTGCACTTAAACAGTGATATAACTACACACAGATACTGCACTTAAACAGTGATATAACTACACACAGATACTGCACTTAAACAGTGATATAACTACACACAGATACTGCACTTAAACAGTGATGTAACTACACACAGATACTGCACTTAAACAGTGATATAACTACACACAGATACTGCACTTAAACAGTGATATAACTACACACAGATACTGCACTTAAACAGTGATATAACTACACACAGATACTGCACTTAAACAGTGATATAACTACACACAGATACTGCACTTAAACAGTGATATAACTACACACAGATACTGCACTTAAACAGTGATGTAACTACACACAGATACTGCACTTAAACAGTGATATAACTACACACAGATACTGCACTTAAACAGTGATATAACTACACACAGATACTGCACTTAAACAGTGATATAACTACACACAGATACTGCACTTAAACAGTGATGTAACTACACACAGATACTGCACTTAAACAGTGATATAACTACACACAGATACTGCACTTAAACAGTGATGTAACTACACACAGATACTGCACTTAAACAGTGATGTAACTACACACAGATACTGCACTTAAACAGTGATGTAACTACACACAGATACTGCACTTAAACAGTGATGTAACTACACACAGATACTGCACTTAAACAGTGATATAACTACACACAGATACTGCACTTAAACAGTGATATAACTACACACAGATACTGCACTTAAACAGTGATATAACTACACACAGACACTGCACTTAAACAGTGATATAACTACACACAGATACTGCACTTAAACAGTGATATAACTACACACAGATACTGCACTTAAACAGTGATGTAACTACACACAGATACTGCACTTAAACAGTGATATAACTACACACAGATACTGCACTTAAACAGTGATATAACTACACACAGATACTGCACTTAAACAGTGATATAACTACACACAGATACTGCACTTAAACAGTGATATAACTACACACAGATACTGCACTTAAACAGTGATATAACTACACACAGATACTGCACTTAAACAGTGATGTAACTACACACAGATACTGCACTTAAATAGTGATGTAACTACACACAGATACTGCACTTAAACAGTGATATAACTACACACAGATACTGCACTTAAACAGTGATATAACTACACACAGATACTGCACTTAAACAGTGATATAACTACACACAGATACTGCACTTAAACAGTGATATAACTACACACAGATACTGCACTTAAACAGTGATGTAACTACACACAGATACTGCACTTAAACAGTGATATAACTACACACAGATACTGCACTTAAACAGTGATATAACTACACACAGATACTGCACTTAAACAGTGATGTAACTACACACAGATACTGCACTTAAACAGTGATATAACTACACACAGATACTGCACTTAAACAGTGATATAACTACACACAGATACTGCACTTAAACAGTGATATAACTACACACAGATACTGCACTTAAACAGTGATGTAACTACACACAGATACTGCACTTAAACAGTGATATAACTACACACAGATACTGCACTTAAACAGTGATGTAACTACACACAGATACTGCACTTAAACAGTGATATAACTACACACAGATACTGCACTTAAACAGTGATATAACTACACACAGATACTGCACTTAAACAGTGATATAACTACACACAGACACTGCACTTAAACAGTGATATAACTACACACAGATACTGCACTTAAACAGTGATGTAACTACACACAGATACTGCACTTAAACAGTGATATAACTACACACAGATACTGCACTTAAACAGTGATATAACTACACACAGATACTGCACTTAAACAGTGATGTAACTACACACAGATACTGCACTTAAATAGTGATGTAACTACACACAGATACTGCACTTAAATAGTGATGTGACTACACACGGATACTACACTTAAACAGTGATGTAACTACACACAGACAGGTATTGTGACTGACCGCAGGTCATTGTTTGTCTGTTTGTGCCCAGGGTACGTTCACTGTTTGTCCAAAAACTACAGCGGAGTGTTTCAGTGTTACTGGCAGTGGAGCCAGTCCCGAAAGGGAGACGTGCTCCTGGTGTCTGCGGCTCGGTAAGGACTTAGCGCTAAAGCTAATCGATGTTAAAACATCTGTTACACCTGTAAACCTACACAATAAATCCGCTGGAGAAACGGAGGGAGGCTGCAGGTAAACAAACATGAACAACCCCTATAATTGTGAAAACCAGGAGCCGGTAAATGAAAAAAACCTATATAGTCTCATAATCGATTCAGAAGGCAATATACATCGTAACTACACTTTTCGTTATAAAGTATCCAGATTGGGTTTTTATGCTGGTTATTTGAGAAAAAAAAATTGTAATAATCATAAACCCAATCCAACTCGCAAGTTTAATTCCAAGTACAAACTAAATATTACATATTATTGAGTAGGCCTACTTACACAAATTCTACTCACATAAACTATAGCTACTGTTCGACATTGCATTATGCTTGATGGCAGTTTCATCTAAAGTGAAACTACTTTGGCGTTTTAGTGCTATATGAAACTATAAGAAACTTAAAGACTGATTTCCCTGTTCACAGCTCTTCAGCAGAAATAACCTGCGCCCTGGATCCGAGAGGAGATTCCATCACCTGCCGTGACCACGCCTACTGTCCGTATGGCGAGGAGAGGGAACGCATCAAACTGATGCTGTACGTTAAGAACCTGTTCCGTATGGAGATGTACACCCAGGTTTTCTACATCACGGAAATAGGTGAGGGAATGATTAAAAACTACAAATGAACGCTGCACATGTGATCCAAATATTCAGAATATTACATGATTGTATTTGTAATATGGAATCAAATCACACTCAGCCTTGGATATTTGAGTCATGTTTCTGAGATTACGCTAACCTTGCACCACGCTTAAGTGAATCTCCTAAATGTCCCCGAGAAGCTGCACGGGGAATATAGAGCCTTAGTTCGCTGTTTTACTCAGATGTCTATTTTAGTAAAATTATAAAAGCGCGTTCCTCTGCTCCTCCCATGAAACCCAGTGGCTAGATGCTTGCAGCTCTTTATAAAAACCCAGCAATGTTAGCAAACAAATGCTGTTGCGCAACTGAATTCTAAATGCCCTGCCTCCGTAAACACGTGCATACCGTGGTAACCAGGCTACGGGGAAACATTCTGTTTGTCTGAATAAACTGAGTAACATGTCTCCCACATACAGAGACCCCCTCAATCCCATGAGCTGGGTCTGGTACACGTGTGTAGGGATCAAGGCAGGAATGCTGAGCACATTTCTCCTGTATTAATAGTGAAGCCAGACAAGATAGCACTGACTAAAGTGGCCAGGAACACTTTTGAGTGGCGGTACCCTGACACATGGAGCATCCCGGAGTCGTACTTCCCGCTCACCTATCAGGTGAAGGTGGTTCCCCAGAAACACACCTGTGGATGCGAGTGCAGTAAGGAGCCTATGAAAACAGAGGTAAGGCCCCAAACGGGACCCCTCCCTCGGCCCGTCCCGTACGGGGACAGGAATGGCTGGGACTCTATGGGGATGAGGGTGCTGAACATTCATTTCCTGTTTGTGATTCCCTCTCCTCGTTTTTACACAGAAGCGCCAGTGGCGAGTGAGAAAAGGCTTCCTGCTCTGCATCAGAGCGCAGGACGCCCTGTGTAACTCCTCTTGGAGCGACTGGAGCCACAATGAGTGAGTGGAAGCTTGTTGAATAAACAGGCAAACCACAGGTAGCATAATATGCTATATAGAAGAAATATGTGAAGTATTTGTACTTATACATTTTATAAATATGTGCGTGTGGTGTTTATGTATGCATGTGTGTGAGTGGTGCCATGCGTGGTTTTATAAAAAGATAATCACTAAAAAGTATTGATTTACTAAACAGTCACTGAAAGTAAATAAATCCTTTCCCAAAGTAATGCTACCTTTGTTTAAGTAATGTTACTTTTGTTTAAGTAATGCTACTTTTGTTTAAGTAATGCTACCTTTGTTTAAGTAATGCTACTTTTGTTTAAGTAATGCTACTTTTGTTTAAGTAATGCTACTTTTGTTTAAGTAATGCTACCTTTGTTTAAGTAATGCTACTTTTGTTTAAGTAATGCTACCTTTGTTTAAGTAATGCTACCTTTGTTTAAGTAATGCTACTTTTGTTTAAGTAATGCTACCTTTGTTTAAGTAATGCTACCTTTGTTTAAGTAATGCTACTTTTGTTTAAGTAATGCTACTTTTGTTTAAGTAATGCTACCTTTGTTTAAGTAATGCTACTTTTGTTTAAGTAATGCTACCTTTGTTTAAGTAATGCTACCTTTGTTTAAGTAATGCTACTTTTGTTTAAGTAATGCTACCTTTGTTTAAGTAATGCTACCTTTGTTTAAGTAATGCTACCTTTGTTTAAGTAATGCTACTTTTGTTTAAGTAATGCTACTTTTGTTTAAGTAATGCTACCTTTGTTTAAGTAATGCTACTTTTGTTTAAGTAATGCTACCTTTGTTTAAGTAATGCTACCTTTGTTTAAGTAATGCTACTTTTGTTTAAGTAATGCTACTTGTTTTCCTACCTGTGCAATCTGGGCCTGTGTTTCTTTATCTTACAGGATCTTAGAGCATAGAGTGCATGCTTTCTATATATGAGTAGCTTGGCCACTTAGCTTGTGCTTAATATTTAATACCTTAACACAAAATCAAATAATTGTTTTCAGTGAAAACCATCCCGGTACTTCTAACACTACATTAGACCAGTGGCACAAAACAAGAACAACCGAAAACAAACAGTAAGTGGGATTTTAAATAATAATAATAATAATAATTATTATTATTATTATTATTATTATTATTATTATTATTATTATTAGTAGTATTATTATTATTATTATTATTTGTTTTCATTATGCATCTGAATATTTAATGTAATTTTTTGTCTTTTTTATTTCTGATTGAAGGAAAAGAAGAATTAGGATATAGAAGAATGAATGCAGAAGCCACATGACTCAAGCACAGCTACCAGCACTTATAATGCTTCCTTTCTCAGCTACCAGCACTTATAATGCTTCCTTTCTCAGCTACCAGCACTTATAATGCTTCCTTTCTCAGCTACCAGCACTTATAATGCTTCCTTTCTCAGCTACAAGCACTTATAATGCTTCCTTTCTCAGCTACCAGCACTTATAATGCTTCCTTTCTCAGCTACAAGCACTTATAATGCTTCCTTTCTCAGCTACCAGCACTTATAATGCTTTCTTTCTCAGCTACCAGCACTTATAATGCTTCCTTTCTCAGCTACAAGCACTTATAATGCTTCCTTTCTCAGCTACCAGCACTTATAATGCTTCCTTTCTCAGCTACAAGCACTTATAATGCTTCCTTTCTCAGCTACCAGCACTTATAATGCTTCCTTTCTCAGCTACAAGCACTTATAATGCTTCCTTTCTCAGCTACCAGCACTTATAATGCTTTCTTTCTCAGCTACCAGCACTTATAATGCTTCCTTTCTCAGCTACAAGCACTTATAATGCTTCCTTTCTCAGCTACCAGCACTTATAATGCTTCCTTTCTCAGCTACAAGCACTTATAATGCTTCCTTTCTCAGCTACCAGCACTTATAATGCTTCCTTTCTCAGCTACCAGTACTTATAATGCTTCCTTTCTCAGCTACAAGCACTTATAATGCTTCCTTTCTCAGCTACCAGCACTTATAATGCTTCCTTTCTCAGCTACCAGCACTTATAATGCTTCCTTTCTCAGCTACCAGCACTTATAATGCTTCCTTTCTCAGCTACCAGCACTTATAATGCTTCCTTTCTCAGCTACCAGCACTTATAATGTTTCCTTTCTCAGCTACCAGCACTTATAATGTTTCCTTTCTCAGCTACCAGCACTTATAATGTTTCCTTTCTCAGCTACCAGCACTTATAATGCTTCCTTTCTCAGCTACCAGCACTTATAATGTTTCCTTTCTCAGTTTTCCTGCTTTAACTGTTGTGCATCAACAACAAGGCACACATAATTATACATATAATACTACATTTCTCTCCTTAAATCTAAACTGCCAATTTGAAGTTTGCTGATTATCCCATAAATTATGTGACAAAGTGCCAAACCCAAGAGATTTGAATATGGACAGGCATAATTATTATGTTTCATTCATGTCTTTAATTGCATTTAAGTTAAAGTGTGTTATAGATAGAGGAGAATCTGACATTTTGGGAAAATTCCACTCAAAACAACCTCCTCTTAATTTCCTCAAACTTGCACTGGGAAATAAGCTACACAGATACAAAGCTACTCTGTCATTTAAGTATCTGTATCTCTACACCAGTTTTGTGTCTCGATATTTTAATGTAATCAACTGTAATCAACTATTTATTAACAACTGATTTGTTATTTTATTATAATATTATAATAATAATGTATCTATGTATTGTTTTTGAATGACACTGTGTGAATATTATAATCACTTTGAAAGGCTTTGTCTGTTCTTTCATTTGTTCTTCATGTGATGTTTTGAAATAAAATACATTTTGTAATGAAAACAATCTGATGGTCACATGCAATACATTATTCATTTTAGTGAGGATTATATATAAGAGGCATAAATCATGTTTATTTGTGAAACATTTTAATGAAACAAGGTTTTCATGCAGTAGTTTATTGATTGATTTATTGCATTGAACTGACATTCCATTCCATTATTTTCATCTTTATCTTATTATATAAAAAAACCCGTCTAGACAAAAAGACATAAAGCAAATGCAGATGATGAATAACAAAGCAAGAACCAAATTTACACTGGTTTAGTCGCTGGTTTAGTCGCTGGTTTAGTCGCTGGTTTAGTCGCAGGTTTAGTCGCTGGTTTAGTCGCTGTTTTAGTTGCTGTTTTAGTCGCTGGTTCAGTCGCTGGTTCAGTCGCTGGTTCAGTCGCTGGTTCAGTCGCTGGTTTAGTCGCTGGTTTAGTCGCTTCTTTAGTCGCTGGTTTAGTCGCTGGTTTAGTCGCTTTTTTAGTCGCTGGTTTAGTTGCTGGTTTAGTCGCTGGTTTAGTCGCTGGTTTAGTCGCTGGTTTAGTTGCTGGTTTAGTCGCTGGTTTAGTCGCTGGTTTAGTCGCTGGTTTAGTTGCTGGTTTAGTTGCTGGTTTAGTCGCTGGTTTAGTCGCTGGTTTAGTTGCTTCTTTAGACGCTGATTTAGTCGCTGGTTTAGTCGCTGGTTTAGTCGCTGTTTTAGTCGCTGGTTCAGTCGCTGGTTTAGTCGCTGTTTTAGTCGCTGGTTCAGTCGCTGGTTCAGTCGCTGGTTTAGTTGCAGGTTTTTGAAGATCGACGACTTTTTTTTTGACGACGACTTTTTGTAGCTACGTATCATAAATCTGGAAACCGGATTGGAAACCAAGATATAGGTGCTATATCTTTAGATATAGTCTAACATAATTTATTTGTTAATCCGGCTTCCATTATGTCCGGTTAATACAGTAGAGCCGTTTGAGCCGCATCTTTGAGCCGCATTTTTTTATTTCAGCGGCGCGAGCTGGAATTAGAAGCCGTTTCAGACAGCAGCCACAACTGATAACAAAGTAGGCAAAATAAATTTGTGAACTAGTCTTGATATTTTATTCAGACCCAAATCATCGGAATAAGTAGGCAGCAAATATATCTATCTATAGATATAGGCTAACATAATTCCAATTAAAAACACAGAACTCTATAATAACAGTTATGTGGTTAAAAGCTGCATCATAGCCATAATAGCGCGGAGCTTTCAAAACCATAAAAATGCGGAAACCCTTTAAAAAAAGCTAAATAAAAACCGTAGGCTACACATAGCCTAGTCTATGATAACTGTGGACAAAACGGGCTGAGAAGAATGTAGCCTAATAAAGCAGGGATATGAGTAGGCTATAATAAAATGTATATTGTTGTCCATGATTATGCTTTTTTGTTTTGTTTTTCATTTTTGGACATACATTTTCGTTTACAAAAAGACACAGCAACAGCCAAATACAGCTGTATTGAAAAGAATTTGAGGCCTCTGTGTGGTGTTTTTAAACTCTAGTAGGCTTGTTCCTAGTAAATGTTTTGTTCCTTACAATCAATGTAGCTACTCCTTCAAATTAAAGCTGTATATTTGTATTTTTAAGGAAAAGGACAACTACTAGCCTATTTGAAGAACAATGAATCGCCTATGAATATACATAACAAATTAAAACAGGATTGTTGTGTAACTCAAAATGTTAACGGTACTGGTATTAGTCTGTGCACATCAGATAATTAGTATGTATGCGATTCCTTAACTCTCATATTAACATAGTTTTCCACTAGCCAATATACTACAACAACATGTATTTTGGTTTTGGTGTGCCACCACAAGATTTTCAGTGGCCCCATCTGGCCACCCCAATGAAAAATTTCTGGGGGCGCCACTGACTGTAGCTACGTATCATAAATCCGGAAACCGGATTGGAAACCGGATTGACAAAAAAATTATGTTAGCCTATATCTTTAGATATGAATAACGAACGGCTCTAAATGAGTCTATTAGCCCAGACGTACAGTTATGGATCTAAATGAGTCTATTAGCCCAGACTTACAGTTATGGATCTAAATGAGTCTATTAGCCCAGACTTACAGTTATGGATCTAAATGAGTCTATTAGCCCAGACTTACAGTTATGGATCTAAATGAGTCTATTAGCCCAGACTTACAGTTATGGATCTAAATGAGTCTATTAGCCCAGACGTACAGTTATGGATCTAAATGAGTCTATTAGCCCAGACTTACAGTTATGGATCTAAATGAGTCTATTAGCCCAGACTTACAGTTATGGATCTAAATGAGTCTATTAGCCCAGACTTACAGTTATGGATCTAAATGAGTCTATTAGCCCAGACTTACAGTTATGGATCTAAATGAGTCTATTAGCCCAGACATACAGATATGTAACTAAATGAGTCTATAAGACCAGACTTACAGTTATGGATCTAAATGAGTCTATTAGCCCAGACTTACAGTTATGGATCTAAATGAGTCTATTAGCCCAGACGTACAGTTATGGATCTAAATGAGTCTATTAGCCCAGACTTACAGTTATGGATCTAAATGAGTCTATTAGCCCAGACTTACAGTTATGGATCTAAATGAGTCTATTAGCCCAGACGTACAGTTATGGATCTAAATGAGTCTATTAGCCCAGACGTACAGTTATGGATCTAAATGAGTCTATTAGCCCAGACGTACAGTTATGGATCTAAATGAGTCTATTAGCCCAGACGTACAGTTATGGATCTAAATGAGTCTATTAGCCCAGACGTACAGTTATGGATCTAAATGAGTCTATTAGCCCAGACTTACAGTTATGGATCTAAATGAGTCTATTAGCCCAGACTTACAGTTATGGATCTAAATGAGTCTATTAGCCCAGACTTACAGTTATGGATCTAAATGAGTCTATTAGCCCAGACTTACAGTTATGGATCTAAATGAGTCTATTAGCCCAGACGTACAGTTATGGATCTAAATGAGTCTATTAGCCCAGACTTACAGTTATGGATCTAAATGAGTCTATTAGCCCAGACTTACAGTTATGGATCTAAATGAGTCTATTAGCCCAGACGTACAGTTATGGATCTAAATGAGTCTATTAGCCCAGACGTACAGTTATGGATCTAAATGAGTCTATTAGCCCAGACGTACAGTTATGGATCTAAATGAGTCTATTAGCCCAGACTTACAGTTATGGATCTAAATGAGTCTATTAGCCCAGACTTACAGTTATGGATCTAAATGAGTCTATTAGCCCAGACGTACAGTTATGGATCTAAATGAGTCTATTAGCCCAGACGTACAGTTATGGATCTAAATGAGTCTATTAGCCCAGACGTACAGTTATGGATCTAAATGAGTCTATTAGCCCAGACGTACAGTTATGGATCTAAATGAGTCTATTAGCCCAGACGTACAGTTATGGATCTAAATGAGTCTATTAGCCCAGACTTACAGTTATGGATCTAAATGAGTCTATTAGCCCAGACTTACAGTTATGGATCTAAATGAGTCTATTAGCCCAGACTTACAGTTATGGATCTAAATGAGTCTATTAGCCCAGACTTACAGTTATGGATCTAAATGAGTCTATTAGCCCAGACGTACAGTTATGGATCTAAATGAGTCTATTAGCCCAGACTTACAGTTATGGATCTAAATGAGTCTATTAGCCCAGACTTACAGTTATGGATCTAAATGAGTCTATTAGCCCAGACGTACAGTTATGGATCTAAATGAGTCTATTAGCCCAGACGTACAGTTATGGATCTAAATGAGTCTATTAGCCCAGACGTACAGTTATGGATCTAAATGAGTCTATTAGCCCAGACGTACAGTTATGGATCTAAATGAGTCTATTAGCCCAGACTTACAGTTATGGATCTAAATGAGTCTATTAGCCCAGACTTACAGTTATGGATCTAAATGAGTCTATTAGCCCAGACTTACAGTTATGGATCTAAATGAGTCTATTAGCCCAGACTTACAGTTATGGATCTAAATGAGTCTATTAGCCCAGACGTACAGTTATGGATCTAAATGAGTCTATTAGCCCAGACGTACAGTTATGGATCTAAATGAGTCTATTAGCCCAGACTTACAGTTATGGATCTAAATGAGTCTATTAGCCCAGACTTACAGTTATGGATCTAAATGAGTCTATTAGCCCAGACGTACAGTTATGGCTCTAAATTAGTCTATTAGCCCAGACGTACAGTTATGGATCTAAATGAGTCTATTAGCCCAGACGTACAGTTATGGATCTAAATGAGTCTATTAGCCCAGACTTACAGTTATGGATCTAAATTAGTCTATTAGCCCAGACTTACAGTTATGGATCTAAATGAGTCTATTAGCCCAGACGTACAGTTATGGATCTAAATGAGTCTATTAGCCCAGACTTACAGTTATGGATCTAAATGAGTCTATTAGCCCAGACGTACAGTTATGGATACATTAGTTTCCTTTATGTCCTCTATAAAGCAACAGCATTGATGATTACATCTACTTCTTCATCCAGTTTATATCCTTGAATCTGTAGCCGATGTTTTGCACAAATTAATATTTATACATAGGCCTATTAACCTATTCACCCCAGCCTACTGTAACACTGTGTTGCTATATTCATAATTAATTCTATTTTTATTTGCTGAGGGACCACTGAGAAGTAACTTTAGGCAAAAAACCTGTATCAAGAGGGAAATTCTCACATGATACAGTACACTGTATCTATCCATTTAACTGTGTTATATTTCAATCTGTCTACATGTGATTCTCTCTTGGTCATTTTTCTGATGTAACCTACATTGTTGTTTGCATTCAGATTGTATTGGTAGCTTAACATTGTCCTATGAAATGCACAATGAGAAAAGCGCTCCATGCCATTTCTCATATTAAAGTGCTGCACTTGATTGATTGATATCAATACCCTTGTCAGACCTCACTTAGAGTATTGTGTGCAGTTCTGGGGACCCTACTATAAAAAAGATATAGAGGCGCTGGAAAAGGTCCAAAGACGGGCAACCAGAATGATTCCAGGTATAAAAGATAAGTGCTATGAGGAAAGGCTGGAGATACTTGGACTTTTCAAGTTCAGCAAAAGGAGACATAGGGGAGACCTGACTGAGGCCTTTAAATTTATTTTATTTAAGAGATAAACAAAGTGAGATACAAGAAATGATTCCAGTTCAGTTCGGTTAGCAGAACGAGAGGCATACATGGAAATTTCCATACAAACATTAGAAAATATTTTTTCTCACAGAGTGGTCACAGTGTGGAATAGCTTGCCTGGGCTTGTAGTGGAGGCAGAAACACTGGGAGTATTCAAGGTCCGGCTTCACACAATGTTAGACACTTTATAACACTGGAGGCTTTTTTTTTTTAGCTTTTAGACACTTTTAACACATTCTTTTATTTCTGTTATTACATTATTTTACTTATTTTATTACATTGTTTTATTTTTTTAGATTGTATTTTAATCTCTAGTTATTAAAGTACGTATTTTTTATTGTTTTTATTTTTTATTTTTAGTGGTAGGATTAGACGAGCATGTTGGGCTGAATGGCCTGATCTCGTCATACTGTTATGTTATGTTATATCCTGTCAATCATCTTTGCCTCTGATAGGTCTATGTGTAATATCCTGTCGATCATCTTTGCCTCTGATAGGTCTATGTGTAATATCCTGTCGATCATCTTTGCCTCTGATAGGTCTATGTGTAATATCCTGTCGATCATCTTTGCCTCTGATAGGTCTATGTGTAATATCCTGTCGATCATCTTTGCCTCTGATAGGTCTATGTGTAATATCCTGTCGATCATCTTTGCCTCTGATAGGTTGATGTGCTATATCCTGTCGATCATCTTTGCCTCTGATAGGTCTATGTGTAATATCCTGTCGATCATCTTTGCCTCTGATAGGTCAATGTGCTATATCCTGTCGATCATCTTTGCCTCTGATAGGTCTATGTGTTATATCCTCTCGATCATATTTGCCTCTGATAGGTCGATGTGCTATATCCTGTCGATCATCTTTGCCTCTGATAGGTCGATGTGCTTTCTAAACAGCATAAATGACAACATGAATCTGATCAGATACTTATAGTTTTTTTCTAGCTCTACCCCAGATAGCAGAAGATTCTGGGCCAAATATGGTTGGGTTTATGCTCTTAAGGGACAGCTATGGCAATGGCAAGTGTATTAAGAGCCATACGTGGCCCAGCAACCACATGTGGTAACCAACCACGTGTAAGGGTTATGATGTCATTTTTGATTCTGGGCCAAATGTGGCCCAAATGCAACCAACCACATGTAAGGATTATAAGAGAATTTTGGCTTCTGGGCCAAATGCAGTTCTAGCCCATATCATACCTGGGACATGATCTCATCAAGGTGGAGTTGTGGCTGCGTTCCGGCAGTCAGATTCAGACGGGTGTATCGCCGTCATTCCTTGGCGGTATGTGGACCGAGTGAAAGCGTGGTAAGTGTGGTATGAGTGGGCCGGGCGCAGAATGGAGTTGTTTATCATTTGTGTTTCCCTCCCCATATTGGAATTGTCAAATTCGAGCCAAACTTGTAAATGATGTGTAAGATCATATAGCTTTTATTGACCCTAATTAAAAGAGTCAGTCAAGTGCATGCCTGTTTTTCACACGAATCATTTAATTTCCCTGTAAAATGTCCCGGCGCTCACTTTAAGAGCAAGTTCGGCAAAATTTGTTCTAACAGTTCTCTTACTTTTTTAATGGTACAGAAGTACATTAAAATGTATGAGGTAAAAGAAAGTGAGTTTAGGGGACTAGAGACCGTGTTGAGTGTGTGGAATAATAATAATAATAATAATAATAATTCATTTTATTTGTATAGCGCTTTTCAGGGACCCAAAGACGCATTACATAGGTAAAAAAAACACATAATGAACACATATCACATAATCACACATAACATAACAGATAACATAGCAACAACATATGGGCAGTAACAGTGGGGAACTAGAACATAACCAGAACATGAAAACAAATCATAACAGCATCAAAGGTAGGGGGGGACAACAGTAGACAGGCAGGTGACAACAGTACAACAATAACAGCAGTAGTGAGTGGATGCAAGAGATGACAAATGGGGAGGGGGGGGGGCGGTCAGGGGATGAAGTGCATGGTTAGGGGTAGGGGAGGTTGTAGGCCTGGGAGAAAAGATATGTTTTTAACCGGGATTTGAAGATTTGTACTGTGGGTGAGTCTCTGATGAGCTGGGGGAGTGAGTTCCAGAGGCGGGGTGCTGTACGTGAGAATGCTCGGTCACCGTAGGTTTTCAGTCTGGATGGGGGGACAGTGAGGGTGAGAGTGTGAGCAGATCGGAGGGCTCGGGTGGGGTGGTGAAGGATCAGGAGATCGGACAGATAGGGGGGGGCCAGGGAGTGGAGAGCTTTGTAAGTGAGGAGGAGTACTTTGAAGGTAATGCGGAATTTGATGGGGAGCCAGTGGAAATTAAGGAGGACAGGGGTGATATGGTCACGGGATCGGGTGTGGGTGAGGAGGCGGGCAGCAGAGTTTTGAACCATCTGGAGTCTATGGAGGGAGCGAGAGGTGATGCCGGTAAGGAGGGAGTTGCAATAATCCAAACAGGAGGAGATGAAAGCGTGAATGAGGGAATGTTAATTAGTATGTGTGCAGCAGTCGAAGGAGGAATTATATCAGCCAGCGGTGCAGTCTATAGCTGCCGGCTTAACTCTGCTCAATGCATCCAACTGAAAAAAAAGTTAAGTTGTGAGCTAGGTATCAGTTAATACATGTAACGTATTACAGTAAAGCCCTGCAGACTGTTTGCCCAATGCTGAGATGGGCATATGCTGAAAATACATTTGGAGGGCATTTGTAGACTTGCCTACCTCAGTATAGAGAAATAGGAAACATATGTAAGACATGAGGTTTTGCATGGATAGAACAGCCATGATCGTGTTTTACCATCTCTGTCACTGCCCACACATCCCCTTCAGACCATTTTCGTTTTAAATATATTTCCCCATCCCGTAGGGGGCAGTGTAACTAATACACGATGAAGATTGCGACTGTGAACGGTATTGTGGCGGTGTGGGTTCACTGGGTTGAGTTTTTACTTTTTTATTTTTGTATTGCTGCAGCCAAAAGGAAACTTTTGCTGTCGAGCAGAGCAAGTATCGCTCCGATTTTAGACAAATTCAACCATCACAAAAAGACACAGTCAAATGTCTGATGTTTATGCAGATGTGGGATTATCAATTATAATTTAATGTTCAGGACAGGTAGTTTGTGTAAAAATAAAGTATATATTATTAAACCATGTACATAACAGATATGTAAGTGTGGCATAACAAGTAGGCCTAAACATTTATTCAGTTGGTGAATGAGATTAAAAACCACACGCGCAAATTGTGCGGTTCTCTTGGCCTGCGGGGTAGCTGTAGCCTAATCTACACTCGATTGCACGGCTGCTGTAATCCGCTCACACACTCACACACACACACTCACTCACACAGTCACACACACACACACTCACACTCAGCGCAGTCCTGACAGCGGTATCCGTAATGGCTGCTCGACTGGATGAGGCACAGATCAACTCAGTCTCCTCGGTGGAAACTGAATCATTGTCCAAAACAATAATTCGGGTTCGCCTAAATTAAAATGGTTGATTACCGACCGGACAAGCTTGGAGAAAGCGAAACAAACGGAGTTAAGTGAGTCTTAAACAAGCAGGTATGTGTTTTTCCCCCGAAATGTCACGATGGTGTGAGCGTCGGCAGCCTGCCTATCCTTTCCCAGCATCGGCGGGGTCTTTCTCGGCTGGCACAGGGACAAGAAGGCGGAGCCTTAGCGCTTGGTTACCACGGTTCATCTGAGCATCTTTTGGGGGGGAAAGAAAGTCATTTAGGACTCGGTCTCCTGTGTTTTCCAGTTTGGGATTTGATTTGCTAGTTGTTGTTTTTTTTAGCGTCAGCTACAAGTGCTGCGACGTTAACGTGCACTGCTAGTGTGCAAAGCAACCTGATCTGAGACTGGTGTTGGTCAGAAACATAACACAGCTCTCCATGTTAGTCTGTTTTCTGTTCTGCTTGCTGGCTAGTGTAACTTAGACCTTTACTTTTACCTTTCATATTATATAATGGTCGCTTGTTTGCTTTTGTGCCAGGTTGCAGATTACAGTTTTATGACCGGTTGCACATTGTTTTCATGGTGAAGATTGTAACGTTAAATTGATTGAATTAATGATGGTTCTGTGTGTTTAGCTGGCTAGCGTTAGCCAGCCAACTAGTTATCAACTGATCCGACTAACGAGCCAGAAAATGATTTATCTTCTGGTTTCTAAATGCATCGCATGGCTGTGATAAACCTTTATAAACTCTTGGGGGGAAAGTAATGTTTATTAGACTAACTAGCGCTAGCTGCTGACTAGCTTGGGTTAACGCAGGCGCACTAAGCGAGGGGTTACTATCGGTCACGACGTGCTGTGTGTAACTAACACACACAGATTTAACTTCACTAATCGCCAAAGAGCACAACAACACGAAGTCCTGGCTGGTGGAAAAGCGTGTTCTATATAATATAATATTATAGTTCACAAAGCGTTAATTAAATGTGGTTTTCTGTGTTTTCACCTGGAATTTTTGTTTTAATACTAGGGTCCCCTTCTCTTTCTTTAGATGATAAATAACCAATAGGTTAATTGGTAACCTTACCCATTTAGTCATGCGGTTTACTGCTTTGCTATAACTAACTAAAGATATAATTTTGGGGAATGTATTTCACTTTATTTGTCGTTAGAAGCAGTCACATGCAAGCCTGATGATACACAGCCCAGCATGTTTAACAATGATGTGCTTGTGCCTGTGTGGGGTCAGGGAGTTGAAGAAGTGTTTGTGAAATTGACCTGAATAGCATTTAGTTGACGCAGCTGTTATAATTTGTGTCAGTGTCCGTTAATAAGCTATATTTTTTTCAAGGCATCAGGAAAACATTTCAACTAGATGTCAATTGTGTGGGCAATGATGTAGGCTCTATATAGCTTTTCTGTGCAGTCAGTGTTATTTGGAGTGTGGAATAACAATGGATTTGTGGCAAGGTAAAAACCAGTGTTACCTGTCTTTAGAGCTAAATACTATGGTTTGGGGGAGTGAGAGAGACTGCACTAGACTTCCACTGGAAAGTAGTTTGGG